>JAVYIG010000473.1:0-250000 GCA_035222895.1 Strongylocentrotus droebachiensis | reverse complement strand
TAGAGCAAATTGGAGAGGACCTCACAAGATAGGTCACAGTGTTGCCAATTCGTGTTTCACCGATGTCAACTTCAAAACTCCATATATTTCCTATTTTTAACTAGATATTGCTCAAACTTTCACTAATTTGTTTCTCTCATTTTTTCTGCTTTTATTAAAACCAACTTGATATCAGGATGGACTTCCCCTTTAAACAGATGTTTATAATTGTGGGCACCATCATGCTCATTTTTCAAATAAGATCAAAGAACTATGACTGATGTATTTTGATATACCTCAAGTACTATACATAGTTTTTATGCCTCCGCTACAAAGTAGCCGGAGGCATTATGTTTTCGGGTTGTCCGTCCGTCCGTACGTCCGTCCGTACGTCCCGTTCTCGTGATCGCGTTATCTCAAGAACCGATTGGTTGATTCCCGCCAAACTTGGGTCATGTATGTATCTCACAGAGCCAATGAACTGATTAGATTTTGGGGTCACGAGATCCAAGGTCAAAGGTCACAGGGCTCATTATGTATGCGAAAATGGCTCGTGATCGCGTTATCTCAAGAACCGATTTATGGATTCCTGCCAAACTTGAGTCATGTATGTATCTCACAGAGCCAATAAACTGATTAGATTTTGGAGTCACGAGATCCAAGGTCAAAGGTCACAGGGCTCATTATGTATGCGAAAATGGCTCGTGATCGCGTTATCTCAAGAACTGATTGATGGATTCCTGCCAAACTTAAGTCATGGGTGTATCTTGCAGAGCCAATGAACTGATTAGATTTTGGGGTCACAAGGTCGAAGGTCAAAGGTCACAGGGCTCATTATGTATGCAAAATAGCTTTGATCGCATTATCTCAAGAACCGATTGATGGATTCCTGCCAAACTCAGGTCATGTATGTATCTCGCAGAGCCAATGAAATGATTTGATTTTGGGGTCACCAGGTCAAAGGTAACAGGGGTCTTTATGTATCCAAAAATAGCTTGTGATCGCATTATCATGAGATCAAATAGACAGATTACTATCAAACTCAAGTCATGTATGTATCTTGCAGAGCCAATGAACTGATTAGATTTTGGGGTCACCAGGTCGAAGGTCAAAGGTCACATGGCTCATTATGTATGCCAAAAATAGCTTGTGCATGCATTATCATTAAAACCCACAGATGGATTACAATCAAACTTGAATTTAAAAATTGTTTCTGTTTTGGTTTGTAAAATTGCTCTATGGCGGAGGCATCATTTTTGACTGCGCGCAGTCAAAGTTCCATCTAGTTCAAAGTAACTACATGTGTAATATAGAAGGAGGATGAAATGTTGTGAGCTGTAATAATTTGGGAGAAAAATACTGACAGGCCTTGAAAGGAAATTGAATTCCTCCGTTTCCTGTTCCAAATTAAAAACTGCACACAAATTTGATTGAAGTCCAAGAAGAGAGCCATTAAATAATATCTGGCTACAGTTGGTTTGATGAAAGGAATTCAACCCTCTCAGTCGCTGTCCTCATCGTAAACGTGAATCAAGGAGATTCTGGGAAGGTTATTGGCCGGGCTGTGAGTGAACTTGAGGCTACCGGAGTACTGTATGGATAGTCTGAATTTACAAACTCTGACATGTGCTACTGGGCAATGATGAACTATTTATGAAATGCCAGACTTTGTGAGCAGTCACCCTGCTTGAAACTATTTTAGTACCCCTCTAGAAATTGATGTTGTTGGTATCTTTGTCATAATGAAAAATAAGTCTTTTTATAAAGCTTGACATTGGAACAATTGAAGAATGTACACTAAACTGTAGTGTAATAAAGAACATGTATAACAAACAAGAGAAAACAGATTTGTAATTCTTTAATTTCAGGGTCCTTAGTTACCTCAAATTCATTAGGCCTACCACCACCGCTCAAGAGATGGAAATTGAGTATCAAAATTGAAGTTTTACATTATACTACATACCTTTAAAAAAAATGAGTCTCATTCAAACAAAGAAAAAGAAAACAATTTTGTGTCATTCAGGAGAAGCTGACTAAATCAAGGTACTAATCATTTGTGTCATTATATTTCCTAAGCTTAGTATGCTAAATCAGCTTGATCAATCTTGTTGGTTAATGTACACATCTACAAGTGTACAGTTCTTCTTCACTTCTAAACAGGTCTAAACCATTCTAGGATGTCGCTCCTGACTATTGCCAAGCTAGTTGAGGAAATCACAGATTTGTCGCTGGCCCCTAGAATGATTATCTCCTGTCCAGACCAAGTCCACGTTCAGGCTGTTCCAAATTAGATCCAGAAGAAAAACAAAACAAAACAAAAATGCTGACCAGGGTCTAATTAAAGCAGTCCAACAGGCAAATAGGTTGAAGAGAATGCCAGTTGCAGTCAGACATTGCTTCGGAAATAATAGGACTTAATTAGTAATGATTGTAATCATGAAACATAATGTTTTTGTTCTTATTTAGTGTGTTTTCCGTTCCAACCGCTCCTGGTCCCTATTTACACCTTAATGGGGATTTGCCAATAGTGGCAATATAGTCTAGCAGGCCACTTGGTTGTGTATACCAGTGGCTATAGAACATTAACTTCAGAGTACAACAACAACAACAAAGAATAATATTTAAATGTTTGAAAGGGAATAAATCTAACCAAAGATGTTATATTCATAAAACGCACAGTAAGCAGTGTTATTATAATTCAAGGGCGTAAAGAAGCATTTCTATCAATACATTTAATAGAAAACTAAATTGTGAATTGAATTTTTTTGAAAATAACAAGGTTTTATCCAAGGTCCCCGGTATAGCAAGCATTTACAAATGATGTTTTTAATGAGCTCAAGAAATGTTAAAAGGAATTTATTAAAGACGACTTGACCACACAATTGTTGATACAATATATTAGGCAAGCTCAGGCTAATATTGCATTTGTTGATTTATATAGTGACAATTTAAGGAAATATCAGAAATAATATGTAGAGAAAATGTTTGTCTATTGATCATGCAGAACTAAAGCATCTTAAAGGCTGATTCAGATATGGCATTGTAAACCGCCACAAAAAAGCCGCTGCGTTTAAAAAAAAAATGTGTAAATGAATTGCAACTGCACGCAACAAAGGTCCTATGCATGTTTAATGAACTCCTTGTTATAACACACAGAAATGTGAAGCATTATTACACTTTATAATGTTATTATTAAAATTGTTATTATAATATCTAAACGAGCCTTTAGTGTGCGGAGCTCCTATTCTATTTATCATATTGTTGTTGTGTATGCATTTAATCAGAGCAGTGTGAGAAGGAAAATGTTTATGCTGTGATATGGGGAATAACAGATTAAATGACACTGGTGATGAAAGATGTAGGTGTGTTGTGATAGGATTCCGTTGGATGACTTCTTAGCAAGTCATTCTGCTGCTTTATGTTTCTTTATGTTGATTTGAAATTATAATTATAATTATGTTGATTTGAAATTATAATGTGCTACTACATCATCTGCTGCCGCTGCTGCTGCTACTACTACTACTACTACTACTACTACTACTACTACATCTACTACTACTACTACTACTACTACTACTACTACTACTACTACTACTACTAAAACTACTACATCTACTTCTACTACTACTTGTACGACTACTACTACTACTACTACTACTACTACTACTACATCTACTTCTACTACTACTTGTACTACTACTACTACCACTACTACTACTACTACTACTACTACTACTACTACTACTACTACTACAATATATTACTACTGCTGTTACTGCTACTGGAACTGCTACTATTTCTACTACTACTGCTACTACTACTACTTCTTCTATTATTGCTACCACTTCCACTTCTGTTGCTTTTACTACTACAACAATGACGGCTAGTACTGCAATATACTACTACTACTACTACTACTATGATGACTTCTACTACTACTACTACCACTTCTGCTACTTCTAGTTCTTCTACATCTCATGAAATGTATTTGTTATATTATGAAAGCTGAAAAATGTACCCGGTAAATTGTTTTCCTCTTGGAAATATCTGTATAGTTTGCATAAATGCACAAAAATGCAATGATGTATTAGAAAAGTGAATTTCATGCAGTGTAATTGAGTCTTATAACTAAGTTTCAAGTCACATGATCCTCATTAAAAGTAATTATAAGCTGAGAAAATATAAGGTCTCTCTTGAGTGTAGAGCATTGATTGCAGTTTATGTCTCGTGCTTGCTTGCCTTAGACTCTTAATGAGGTGTAAACTTATTAATTATCAACCAAATTTTGCTTGACGCTGGGCTATCGGTGTGCAGGGCCATGTTTCCTGCCTGGCATGTTCAAAGAGATAGCCAATGGCTGTATGGGGGAGCCACAAATTACCCCCCCCCCCCCCTCATAATGGGGGCGGAAGCGACAATACTTTGATTGGCCCAAATGATTCCCCATTACAAGAAGTGAACTATTCCATCCTGTCCTATTTCCTACCCGATTAACTCGTTGGACTATTCCATTTTCTACTCTTGCAGGTGGTTCTGATGGCGCATGGCTTGAAGCGGATATCGTACGCCACCTGTGACCCGGACTACGGCCAGTTTGCCTTTCTCGCCCGCAACCCTAAAGGTCCTGTCGGCGTCCAATACTGTCATGTTTTCATTACGCAAGAAGATTATGAGGTATGCCAACAATTTTCAATAAAAATCCACCTTTCGATCTCACATACCTGCTAAAAGAGAGCTCGAGCAATTGGAATTAAGTGCTTCTCTGAAGCAAGGGGGGAGAGAGAGCGAGAGACACAGCTCTGTTTATCAACAGCTACGCACTGGCACCGCCTGCGGGGGTCGGGGAAGTTGTCAGTAGGAAGTTTGTGTTAGCTGGTAATTTACCCACGATGCCCCCTCGCTCGTCCAGAGTTAATACGCTTAATTCACATCCATGTACGCTAAGCACTATCTCTTCCGTGCCCTATGAACCCGCCGGTATACGTCGGTTGCCAGTCAGTTGTATTTTGAACACTCAAGCAACTGTTCATAGCAGGAGCGCTGCACACTTTAGCTTGTATATGCATTGCCTATGCTTTCTGTTTTGGTGCTTTATACCATGTGGAATTCCTTACGCAATGCTCTGCTGTAACCGTTTCAAAAGATTGTTATGATCGTCCTCCTATTCTGACTTTATACACCTGATCATGTTATCCTGGGAAATCAGTATAAAGTATATATTCCAACAGTAATTCTGTCGAAACACTAGTACTGTATGTTACCTATCTAATCAACATGCATACTGGAACCTACAGTGAAACAGATTAAATCCCAACATTGGGAGCTCATTTCAAGGATTCAAAAGGACTTTATCTGTAGTGCTGCTTTATATTTTCATCGCGAAGAAGAAAAGGAATACTGTACAATGTCACAGAGACGAAGTACAAATCGACTGAGTAGTAACTGTGAGAAGAGGGCTTCTGCACTGGTACAGTGCAAAACCAAGGTAAGTAAACTGTACTTTCTAAGATACTGAGTACCGGAAGGGTAGTAATTCTTATGTAAAACCAAGGTAAATAAACTGTACTGTCTAAGATACTGAGTGTCAGAAGGGTGGTAATTCTTATGTTAAACCAAGGTAAGTAAACTGTTCTTTCTAAGATACTGAGTACCGGAAGGGTAGTAATTCTTATGTAAATCCAAGGTAAGTAAACTGTACTTTCTAAGATACTGAGTACCGGAAGGGTAGTAATTCTTATGTAAAACCAAGGTAAGTAAACTGTACTTTCTAAGATACTGAGTACCGGAAGGGTGGTAATTCTTAAGTTACATAATAGTAAACACCTATCTGGCTGTGTAAGAGGTGTCATGTGATCATCATGATTCAATTTGTTGCATGTGACCTCTACTTTGACCAACAAGAGTGTACTTACAGTGAAGATAATTTCACATAGTTTATCCCATGTAACTGTTACACCTCTACATCCATCATGCCATGTTTATAGTGAGGTATCTGCTTATGAAGTTTATCGGCAGAAGAAGAGAATAATTAAAATGGGAGAAATTTGGAATATCACATCTAATTTCCTTTCTGATTTGAATTTTTTTTTTTATCAATAAAGCAAAATTAACCCCAGTCACCAAAGCAATGTGGGCAGAACAGTGCCTAAAGCCATTGTTGAGGGTCTTTTCTACCTTTTTTTTCATTCAAAAATAAAAAACTATTTCTATCCCTGAAGTACTGGCAATAATACCCAGTAAAGTGCTTTGATTGGTAATAGTCAAAAGGCAATTTTAAAGAACTGTTGCTACTGTTATAACAGTTATTACTATTAGTGAATCTTTATAGTAGATGATTTTGTAGTAGTTAAGTCATTAGATACTTTTTCTTATTCATTAAGAAGTTTTAGGGACATCTTCCTGATGCCGATTGAAGTCCATTTTGTCTTACCGGCGATAAGGCCGCAGTGCCGTATAGGCCGCACCCCCGATTTTGACATTTAAAAAAAAAAAAAAAAAAAAAATTATTGGTTGTTGTTGTTGTTTTGTTGCCGAAAACCCACGCGGGGAAGGACCTTCATTTAACAACGAGGTGCAGTTAAAGACGCTGATTTGTGCTTGTAAACTTGTCACAAATAATAGTAACAATGTCGTTTTTAGAAGAATGTGTAAGATCATTAATGTAAATTAAACACAATAGAGTACCTATGGTACCAATGGTGTACCTTGTGGTACACCATTTGTTATAGAAAAAAAATTGAGGAATTAGTATTATAAACTACATATTGAGATCTATTAGAAAGATTACTTTCAAACAAAGATGACAGACAACTTTGAGTGTTGTTGTAGTTTCCGAGTGGTGAGTCAACACACTGATTACTGAGCTGGGAGACATTGCCAGGCATAGCGCCATAAATCGAAACTAAAAATTAAAAAAAAAAAAAAAAAAAAAAAAAAAAAAAAAAAAAAAATCATTTTTTACTCTTTCGCCGCATAGGCCGCACCCCGACTTTTTGATATTTTCTCTTCCAAAAATACTGCGGCCTATACGCCGGCAAATACGGTACTTATTAGAGGGTTACTTGCCAGACAAAACAGTCAATCTCTTAGGATTGATGTAGATAAAACAATGTAGCTTGAAAGATTAGATGAATCAAAAGTAGGTATGATATTCCACTTGGTAAAGAGATATGAATACGCAATATTGTTATACTTTCAAGATTGGACTATGCGATTACTTGAATGGAAGTCCATTTTGTCTCATATTTTTTTGCAAGAGACAACAGTACAGAATGATTTCAAAAGGATATTGTTGATTTTTCAATTTAACTACCTCTTGTTGCTACATTAAACATTTGATACCACAGAAATTAGTACTTTTCTTTTCTTAAAACTAATGTATTGAGAAGATTGAATGTCATTTGCTCTGAACATTGACCATAAAGTGTGACGTCAAGAAAGATGACCGCTGTTGTTTTGGCACATGGTCAAGTTGACCCTCTGTACCACCAAGCGTCCGATCTCTCCCTTGCCCTCTACTCAGAAACCAACCAATCCAAGAAATCAATCTTAGTCTTCATTTCATGCCATGAAAATTTGTCTCTATTGGTATTTTACTGCCCACAATAAATATTTAAGTGTATCTGATTGTTGTTTTGATTTGCAAACCTGGAGCTTGGATCAGATGAAGATCTTGCAGTATGAAGTAAAATGGTCATTTTAATGTCAACTTATATGTTCATTATAGGGAATATCCAAAGTATTTTGTCCCATGCATTTCTAACAGTATCAGTTTTTAGTATCTGCAATTATTCTATCAAATTGAAATATCCCTAGTAGAGCTTGGATCAGGACAAATAAAAAAACCGACACTTGCTATGTTAATTTTGTTATTTTCTCTTTATCATTGGTGATATATAAATTGGCACATCACCAAAGACCATAGGCTTACCTATGTTGAGTTGGTAAGGTATGCTATGGTCGACCTGATTTCAAAATTCTACAAATTGTAGGGAATTGTTTACTTGAAGCGGATGCTGTAAGAAGCATCTCATGAAACACCACCACTAGATGGTCCCTAATGTTCGGCTAATGGGAGCTAAAAGGGGGTTAACTTGATTTAAAGCACTATTGGTTAACACCCATCTGATAATAGCAGACAAATATTTTTTTTTGAGCCAGATGGGCATTAACTCCATGTAAAATTATTTGATTAAATGGCCTTCTTGCTCCAAACAGACAGTATTATCACTGTAACTACGTGCACATGTCATCCACATAGAGCCAATTTTGTGTTACGTGCACGCTCTAATCATGATTAGACCTGAAATCAGCAACTTTGAGCATAGTTTGGTGGCCTATAATTTTACTTTTCCAAATTTAAATGAACCAACTGTTGCAGCCACACTTTGAAAGCTTTTTAACTCATCTTTCCTGTGAACTAATGAACTCTGTAATAACTGGATCACACGAGATTTGAGATGAGATGATACATTGGGTTCTATGATGTCGTCAGTCATGACATGAAAAGCTTACCTATATCTCATTATTTATAGAGCACTTCACAAAGAATGCAAAAGGGCCTAGAAATTTAGAATACAATTGAGAATGAGAGATGTGATTGTATTATGAAATAATGATATGTGTGTCATGTGGAGCAAGAGGGAGAGAAAAGGAGAGACAAAGAGAGAGAGACAAAGAGAGACAGAGTGAGAGAAAGAGAGAGACAGAGAAAAAGAAGAAGGTACATTTAAAAAATAAACCTATTACGAATGATCTGACACATATTCAAACATCCAAAAACAGACAAAAATGGAGAGACATGTTTAAGGGAATGTAAAAATAAATTGAGATAATTTAATTGGGAAAATAAGATGAATTCAATCAGTAAAATGCAACAAAAATGAATATCTAATGAAAAATATTAGTACATACAATAATCTACATGCTAGGCAGGTAGGATGTGGGGGGGGGGGTTCCATAAAAGATATAAAATCTTAGGAATGCGCTTAACTTGCCAAGAAATATCACAGGATATCACATGTGTATATATCTCTATGAGAGAAAGGCAAGAGGAAAGAAGATACATAGGGCTATGGGGATCGAAGGGAGAGGAAATGGGAAGAATGAGGGCGTACATGAGCGATAATTGTTGGCGGAGGCGAGGGGGAACTCTAATTAATACTTCCATTTCCCTCGTCAATCTCTAGCTTGATGAAAGCATAACTATCTATAAATGATTGCGCCCTTCTTAACTCCCCTCTCTATAAATGATTGCGCCCATCTTAACTCCCCTCTCTATAAATGATTGCGCCCTTCTTAACTCCCCTCTCTATAAATGATTGCGCCCATCTTAACTCCCCTCTCTATAAATGATTGCGCCCATCTTAAATCCCCTCTCTATAAATTCCAGCAGATATTCTTTTCCCATCACCAGTTCCTCTAAGATTGCAACATTCTTGAAGTATTTTAAATGAAAAGATGTACTTTTTTCTGTGAAAACTTATGGTTAAGTATGTGATTACACTTCTTAATGTCATAAAGTGAAGGGCAAGAACATTTTGAATCAAATTGAATTGATATGAATCTATTTGATTTGATTTGATTTGGATAGAGTGCCCTACATTCCTGCACCCTACAAACGTTGTTGTTGTTGTTGTTGTTTTAGTCTTAAGGGCGTGTTTCATTCAATTATGAATATTTACGCCGAATTCTAGTTTTTTAATAATTTTAAATGGAAGCATAAAAGGAGGGGAAAAAAAAACGACGCTGTTCAATTTTTCGCAATTTGCGGAGATTCCAGACAGGCTGTCAACATAAAATCATTTGACCGTTTTGTGCGTATTTTCTGGCCAGCCCGGTTCGGTACATTGAACAGGCTTCTCGGCTTGCATGTTCATGCGCAGCCTAGGCCCCTCCAATACCGGTCAAACCTACCAACATTGACTATCCTACCTTCAAGGATATATATATATTTATGAATGTTGATCAAAACAATTGAAATAAAAATCCTTGAGAGTTTGCTTCTTCATTATGATAGGCTTTAATTTATTTCCTGAGTGATATATAAAGCCTAAGATATTTTTTTCTTTTTAAACTAGGATTTGACAGACAACTTTTAGAAGACCATGTATTTTTACACAATGCATATGTGACTTCTGTGCTTTAAAATACTTTCATAGATAATGGTAAGAGCATGTTTTATTCAATTATAAACATGGCATCTGGTATTTGTAATATAATACCTTTGTTGTATTATTAGATATTGTCTAATGACCAAGCAAATTCTTTGGCATAACTACATAATTCCAAAATATGATACTTGCATGTGGTCATAGTCTCAATCTCATGATGCGCTCTCTATATTGTCTTGGGATATGTATGTACATATTCCTAATTTTGCAAAGTCATGTGACTTTATAATACATAAGCCATGAATCTATTGTTTGAAACAAAAGGAACATCAAGTTTGTGCAGGTTTTGACTTGAACAGGGCTTCTACTCCAACTTTCTTTTTGTTTTGGGTACATTTTGCACTCTACACTGTATTTCATATTGTAAAGTATAAATCTTAGAAATTCTACAGTTGATAATCATTGTTCCGATTCTGCTGCATGTACGAGTGTCCATGTTTTGCAACCTCCTTTTTACTTTTCTGAAGATTTCTATAAAAAACAATTGTGTTTATTGACACTGAACTTCACTTTCTCTGAAGTTGCGTGCTTCGTAGCTTCATGCTAATTGAATTGCACTTTATTATGTCAAGGTTTAAGGGCCCATTGTTGTATTGGATCTGTACAAGGGGTGTTGTACAGGGGAATTATCTGATAGAATGCCAATTCCAACCACGTCTTTATGTGTTTGACGAAGAAGAGGGGAAGTCAGTTGTTACAAATAAATTAACAAAATTGTTCTCATCAAAGGGGATTCCTTTGTTCTAAGCTTTACATTGATGTTAAAGCTCTGGAAGAGTATCAGACATTATTGAAATTCCATTCTTTCAATAATTGGATCATTTGTAGCTTATATCAATTCACTTAAGGTCTATAAAAACTGAATTCATTTTCAACAATCATCACAGTGTAGAATAGTTATACAAATTACAAATAAATTATTCAATTTTTACATTTGAAATAGACTGTGAATATGTACTATGAGTCGTAAGTCATCAATATCATGTTGTTAAAAACAGGAATATTTACAATTCATAATTTAGAGATTCCTGAGAGGTTTCATGTATTAAAACAAAGTACGATTCTTTTTTGATGAATTCTGCTTGGAGCCTTTTAAATATCCCATACAGGTAGGATAATTGAATTCAATTAAGAACATTTCAAAACTTGCTAGAGCCTTCATCCTATGGCATGAGAATGCATGATGGTTAATGAAAATGATGAAACATAACCATAAACAAATTACAAATCTTCACCTCATAATAATTATAAGGTATTTCACATGATTTACTGAAATTGAGCTTCATCATCTCCCTAGCAACCATCGGTAATATCACAAATTTTTGTTTATCAACCCATTTCTAAATAATGCATTTTATTCACCAATGGTGTCAGATCTCATGATATTCAAACAAGTCTCAGCAGGTTGTATCCTAATTTCAATTTTAATATTCCAAAATATTGTTTTCCTTTAACTGATCATTCATGATTTTGATTCTCTCTTTTTAATGTTCACTTTTAGACAGAGGAGATTAATGCCATCATCCGCAGGGCATGATATTTTGAATTCCGAAACGTAACCTTTCTGATTGTACAACTTTCTTGACTTATTGATGGATAAATATGATTTCCTCTTTCTTTTGTGTACTCTTAGGCAGAGGAGATCAATGCCATTATCAGCAAGGCCTTCAAGGTTGCCTACGCTAGCATCCGCAGCAAGAAGCAGTTCTACGAGCTGGTGGATGAACTCAACCGCGAGCAGGAGGAGTACTTTACACAGATCACTCGCCTGGCGGAGGAGGAGGAGCTTAAAGCAAAGCGCCCTGAAGTCCTAATGGCAAACCAGCCAGTGCTGTCATCAGACAGGGTGCGAGGATTCTCAGTCGGACAGAGTAAAGTCTGGGTAAGAACATTTACATGTATTAACAAACTCACAAATATTTTAAGGAGAATTTGTTATTGATTATCAGTTGTTTGATATGCCACTATCACTTTTCGCCACTTTTTGGATTGTTTCTCAGGTGATGATATCTTTAAACATTTATATTATAGAAAGAACATATTACAGAAAGAAAAAATGGGAATAAAGTGTTTTAGAAATACTTTAGAGGGATATTCTAAAAAGGAGCTTGATTGAAGATAGGAATATTCAATATTGTAATGTGCAATCCATACTTAATAATGCAGTTTTGAGGTATAGTATAGATAAAGGTATTAGTTTTGCTTTAGCCCGACATTATCTGCAGATGCCCCAAAATTCCTTTTTTTTTGGGGGGGGATGGATGAGTTGGAAAGTCGGTATGGTTAGTATAATTTATGTGTTTGCTTGTCATAACACTATCTATGTATCACTGTTATCCACTGTGGGTCTCTAGCTGTCATGCTGTAAATACATTCATGTTGTTTCCTGTGGTCATTTTAATACCCCTCGCCTCTCCCCAACCCCTTCTCCCCACCCCCTTCTCCCCACCCCCTTCTCCCCACCCCCTTCTCCCCACCCCCTCATCAGTCATCACAGTCTCACCTCTACAATTACAGGGAACATTTGTATGTAAATGTAAAGGATTACTTGTAGGAAGGATGATATTAATTGATTAAGGAACAGCAGGAGTGAGTGACAAAACAATTCATGTATGCTGCTTAAATTCCCCTTAAAATATTCTTGAAAACATTTGGTTGTTGGGGTAACATCTAAGAGAGTTTTATTTGTTATTGCTCTCTCAAATTTGCCATTTTCGCACAAAGAATGAGGTAGATACATGTTGTAAAGTGCAAACTGGGTTCCATCTTCTCTCAAAGACCTTCAACCAAAATTAAAAGAACTTTCACAAAATCACAAAGTTTGGGAGATCTTGCGAGCTAGTCCGCATGTATAGTAGCAGAGCCAAGATGATCAGCTGGAGGCTAAAATGATTTTGATGATAAGGGAGGAAGATTTACAAATTACCAAACGCATCCTAAGAGATAATCTCCCCTTACCTTCTTCTCTCTTACTCCGCAAGCAGACTTCCAGATTTCACTATACAAGAATCATATACACTATAGAGCTAATAAGTAATAACTGAATTATTCATTCCCTAACCAAGTTATGTTATTTTTTTAAGTTAGTGAAAATTGATTTGTCTGATATATGTTTCTTGAGAATGTGACATATTAAAGCTTACATTAAAAAGTATTCAACCAGTCCACCTTTCAATCTTGAGTTATGAAAAACATAAAAAAACATCAAATGTACAAGGGGCATGAATAATTTAGTTAACTGTAGCTCTACGATAATTAAGTAATTGCTTTTTAAAAATCTGAATGTCCTATAACAAAACGCTTGTCTGAGCATCGTTTTGAATGAAAATTCAATAAAGAATCAGGGCCCCATTTTAATTTGAACATCATATTACTGGGAGGGGCTTATAGGAATGCAGACTGCTGATTGGCCAGCTGTCATGTCAATTAATCTCTTCAAAACTAGTCTCTTTATATGACGTCTCTTTATGCGATGTTGATGTGTGAGAGAATCTCTATGCCCCATTCGCTCTACGAAGATTCCTACTACGACGGTTCTTTTTAAGCATTTTGTATAAATTTAAACTAGTCTGAACACACTTTTACAAATTACCAAACGCATCCTACCAGTTAATCTGCCCCTACCTTCCCCTCTCCTAATTCCTCCCTTTTCCTCTCAGCCGATCATCATGGTTGCATGCCTCTAATCTTACATGTAGGCACCAAACCAAATTCTGATGTGTTTATGGAATGATAGTTAAATTAGGATCATAATTAGTTTTGAAATGTATTAAACGAGGCAACTTTAGGGATTGATAAGATAATTTTTTGATCTGAAGGAACTGTCAGGAAGGAATTAATATATCTAGTTAAAATAAAAAGTGGAATGAAGTTTACGATATCGAGGGATTTTGGATAAATTTTCACCAACTTTTTGCCACTCTACAGTGGTATAGAATGAATTCTATGTATTTGCATGAGGAAGTTGCCTTTTTTCCAATGAAATCTTATTTCATCAAATTGTCAAACACTTAAGTGTATTGCTGACAATAGAAACTCTTGTTAGTAAATGCCAAATGTTTTTTTTTTTTTAAATACCAAGGTGTGCAATGAAAGTAGATTTTCCAAAAATATAAACAGAATGAAGGACAGTTTCTACAATCAGGATTTTTTTTGTATGGTAAACAACATCATGGAGCTACCTGTAACTGTACAACTTTAGAAACCATGGAATCTTTATAGCACAAACATGATGAATATTCCAGCAAAAAATAAATGTACATCTTGCTAGCACATATGGCCGAAGCAACTCAAAGATATTTGTGGGGAAAGTCAGTGGACTTCATACTCCTCCACAACTTTGAAATTAAAAAACTGGTTTGTACATACCGGTATATACCTGGTTCTTGAAGTGTTATAAGTTAAGCTAATCTTACTCGGTAAAGAGGAAGTGTTTTTAAATTGGAGCACCATGTGGCCCTGCAATCTCCAGCCCTGTTCAGACTAGCCAAATCCATCATGAACGGAAACTGTATACCTGTTCAATAAGTTATTCAATTGTGTCACGTCTGGACATAGTATAATGAAACGTGGTTTAGGGAACAGAGCTTTGTGAACATTGTGTTGTATGAAAAGTTGATAAAGCATCAGGGTCTACTTTGAATAATAATTATAATATGTAAGAGTTGTAAAGCATCAAATGTGCTGCTGATGTCAGTATTGTATCGTACAAAAAGCATATTTAAACTGGGGAGGGTTTATCATGAATGTACATGTATTGACGATTGGCTGCCTATCATGTAAACAGACCTCTTCAAAACTATTTTCAAAATAAGATGTTTATCTATACAATGTTGTTATTTATACACCCCTTTCGCGTTATAAATCCCCTCTAGTGTGAACAGGCTCTTCATTGCGTAGAGGAAAGGGGCGAAATGGGAGGGCAAATGGCTCCTGACAGGGCTCGGTTTAATTACTCGGTAGTGAGGGGAGATGCAGATGAGTGAGCAAAAATTAAAAAGGAAGATAAATGGTAGGGGTGCAGTGAGGGCCGGAGGAAACGCAGGTAAGGGGAGACGGGGATGGGAGGGAGGAGATAAGTGGGGGGGGGAGGGGGGGAGGGGGGGGGGAGGGGGGGAGGGGGGGGGGGGAGGGGGGAGGGGGGGGGGAGGGGGGAGGGGGGATAAAGAGAGACAGACAGAGAGAGAGAGATGGAGGAAGGTTGGGACTACATGTATTAAATGGAGAGAGTCTGATTGAGATGGAGGGAAGAAATGGAGCAGAGGAGGAGAAGGTAGAGAAAGATGTATGAAAGAAGAAAAACGGTGATGAAAGGAGGATGAACTGTTAGATGCTGATGGAGGAAAACAAAGGGGGAGAGTCGTGAGGACATCGATTTGGAGAGAGAGAGAGACAGAGAGAGAGACAGGCAGAGGGGGGGGGGGGCGCAGGCGCAGAGGACAGGAATTGGATGGGGAGAAAGGAAGTATGTGATAGGAAATACGGCATAAAGCAACAAATTGCAGTAACAGAAAGCAAGAGAGACACAAGAAGTGAAGAGCTGGAGAAATAAAAGTAGTGCAGAAGTAAAAGCATAAGCCTAAAGAATACTTTTAAATATTCTGATTCCAGAAAGGGATGCTGAAAAAATATAGTCATGAAGGATAAAACAAAAATACCATAACATAGTTTACATGTAGCAAGGTAGGTGATGATGTTGCAAAATGCATGTAGTATATTAAAGATGGCTATATGTCAAAAAATAAGAAAACCTGCTAGGAGAAGATGCAGTTCTTTGGAAAAGGTTTGGAGCCGGGAAGGGGAAGGGCGGAGAATTTCAGTGGAAACATGCTGGGAGGCTGACATGGAATCTTTTAATTAGGCAAGTGTAGGAAACAGATAGTAGTTCCACATTAGGGAGGGATTCAGAATCTAGGAAAAGTAGCAAAAATGTTGGCAGGGGCGTGATCGAGTTAGAGGCACAGATATGATAGCCTAGATACATACTGGATACATGAATCTGTCCACAAGTCTGTTGATGTTTTTGAAGTGTTCAGTGCACATGGGTGAATTTTGACAAACACATGTAACACTACATGAATGAGTATACATAGTGGTATATATTGAAGTGCAGAACAACAGACCTGCCAACCAGTACGATTTAGTCGTATTTAGTACGATTTTTAGAAGCAAATACGACAGTACTATTTTCCTAAATAAAATACGATTTTCCAAAACAAAAAAAAAAGTGATTTTTTTTTTTTTTTTTTTTTTTTTTTTTTTTTTTTAATAATTTTTTTTAAAATTAATATTTTGTGTGTGCGTCCGCTATTTTCAATGGCAAAATGTCCATTCTGTCCTGTAAAGTATCCTACAAGCATCTCACATCGGCAATTTGGGGATGTTCATCGGTTCATCGAACACACCAGTCATGACAAAATCATGCATATTCAACCAATGATCAATAAAAAAAATTCTTCCTGTAGGTAGAAACTGTAAGATGCATTGATCCGCGTAACAATCTGTGTTTATTTTCAAGAATACAACTTTTGTCAGTAAAATACAACTTTTGGGACTAAAGAATACAGTTTTTGAACTCCAGAGGTTGGCAGGTCTGGAACAAGCTAATAGGGCGCTTTAGTAACGAGACGGTACGCACAGGAGACGGAGTGTTTAACCAACTGTGACGGGTCTCGCACTCTTGTTACCGTCGTGATATTTAAGCGCTTTCGCTGTCTGCTAAAGGCGACGGGGACGCAAAGCCGTATCCAATTCCTGCGCTGAACTGCACGCCTCCTGCCTTTTGGTGCTAGTGCTCTAGGGCCTTGAGGCTTGGCCGGAGCGCCGGGGCAATGGACCCGGCGGCGGGCTGTAGTGCACAGCGTGCAGGCACGTCATGCATAACGATGAAAAAGGTCCCCCAAAGTAGGCCTAAACGGCCAAACCATCAATTTATTGTAGATTGGGGTATAGAATAAGCTACTTATCGAACAGACATTGGAATCACTAGTAGATTCCCTGTTTTTATCTTCAGTAGTCATGGTAGTGCCCTGCATTGTTAGATCTAGATCAAAATTATTTGTCAGCTCCTCTCTCTTACGTCGTGTTTAGGGAACGAACGCTATGACGGCCGAGTACCGTTCCGAAAATCGACGGGACGGAGAGATTTCAGATTCGCGCATGCGCAGTTCGTTTTTTTTCGCTCGCGTTACCATCTCCTGTGCGTACCGTCTCGTTACTAAAGCGCCCTAATATCTTGATGGGGCAAGCATTTTAGCTGAGCATGTATAACCATAACGCTCTGATTATAACCTATATGTCTGAACCTTATTATGAATTAGAATATTAAAGATGTTACACATAGCATATTGATATCATAACCTTTATAAACTAGAAAATAGTTTTATTTGTGGGTACCGGGAAGAAAAAAAAAGAGTTTTTGAAGAGAGGATTAATGAATATTTTAGTAAAAAAACATTTTGTAAAATGTCAAAAAAAACTAAAAAAGACACCAACAACGTAATGTACAGTTTCAAGAATAGTGATCGCAAAAGTGGAATTTTATTTTAGTAAAGAAATATAACACTAATCCTAGACCTAGAATGATAAATAGCATCATTATTTGAAGAGTAAGTCAGAGGGAATTGTTAATCATATACCGTCCGTATCATACTGTGGCCAATCTTCTTTGAAAGTTGTTTTTCATCACATATTTCTATAACTTAAAATCCGACCGTTAAAAGATAATTTGATATTGCAGGAGGACCATTTTGGTGAATGATGTCATCATGTTATCATTTTGTGGTGTCTTTTGTTCTTACCTTTCAGATAAACCGAAAGAACTCTGTGGTAATTGTTTTTTCATCTTCATAATTATAATTCATAGCAGCATATTATCGCCATTTCATCCCTAAATATGTGTTTGCTTCATAACAAGTATCATCCTTAATTCTCATGATATAATATTCATGACTTCATCCCATTTTCATGGTTTTGCAGTGAATTTGTTTTCTCTGTATAAATCTCTACCCTCCTAGATTCTATCATTTTTTGGTTTGAAATATTGAGGGTTTAAAGTTACTCTTAATCTGTTTTCTCATTTCTAATGTTGTACATTAGCTTATGAATATTGGTACTTAATTGATGAATTTCCAAAAACAACATCTTACAAACTTACATCATGATAAAACACATGCATGTTTGAGTTGATAGAACTTTGTAAACACATACATGTACTAATCGCTACATGTTAATTTTTGCGAGTTTTGCAATTTTAATTTCCCCTCCTTTTATTTAATGAGCTGATGCAATGTCTACAAAGTGTGTGCTTTGCTGTTTAAGATTATGGTATGCCTTTTATTTTAAAGAAATATTTTGACCTTGCAGTCCTGTTTTTTTTTCTTCCCCCTTTTCGATTTTTCCCAAAGAATATTAAAAAAAGAAAAATGTTTGCAACTCTGCTTGTCATTGCTGTATCCTGGCCCACCTTGTGAAGTTTGGAGTGCTTATCATCTAATTAACACTGCTTGTAATTAATTAATTAATAAATGTAATTAAGCAAATACTAATTAATTTAGGACATAATTTGAAAGCCAGGGAGCTGTGATTATGGAGGTGTCACTAATTTTCTCTTGAGCTTTGAAGTTTGAACTTATTTTCAGGGGAATGCTGACATCAGATGCATGTTATTATGCAATGAAATTTCATTTACTTCATCAAATATTAAAGCTGATATTAAAGAGTTTTCTCTCGTCTTTCTTACCATTTATCTCATTCTCTTAATCAACCTCCTCTCTTCCGATATTTTTTTTTCTTCTTCTCACTTTGATATTTCTTACTGTCTTCTTTGTCTTTACCCTTTTGCAGGAATCTATACCCCCTTCTCTCTCTCTCTCTCTCTCTCTCTCTCTTTCCCGCTCTGTTTTTTCCATATATTGTGTCTTCAAGATTCAATGCAATGATCTTTCATCCATCTCTTTCATGCTTTTCTCCCCTCTCCCTCTTTTCTTGACCTTTTCTAACTACAATACCATATTTGTCAATCTAACCCTGGATGTATAGGCCTACTGCATTGATCATGTAATGTTTCATGTTCCATAATATAATATTATCATGGGAAATTCATGAATATAATATCACTTTAAATTCCTGATAGTAACGTATATCATCATTTTCTAAAGTAAAGATTGGGCCAATCTTAGAGTTTATTTTAGATTGGTGAGAGACTTCAGACTTAACTTTTGCTAGGTTTACAAGTGATATTCTCATGCTGGATGTGAGACAATTTTCAACATGAATTAAGCGTCCCAAAACCGCTAGAATAACATTTACACCCCCCCCCCCTAGTAATGGTAGCCAGTACCATATCTATTCTATTTTTCAGCACTGTTTATTTTTTATCAAGTTGATTACCTCTGTATCCGTTTGGTGAACCTACATTTCCTCTCTATCTGCACACAATTGGTTTATGCAATATGACCAGATGTTAGTTCAAGATTCAGTCATTGACATAATTTTGCACTCAACAATTGTAATTGAATTGCAATATGCAGATACATCTACATTGTACATGTACAATACACAGTGGAAAGTGGACAAGTTAGACCCTACATACGCTCTAGTTATGCTGCAGTGCAAATTTTCCTTGATTTTGAAGGTACAATATTATATTTTACTATAATTTGGACGTGTATGTACATGTGCTGAACAGGGAGTTAGAAATATGCATGCTTAATTGTTGGAAGTTAATGTTACACTTGACCAGTCAATGTAACGTACTTTGCAGAAGAAAATTAACACTAAACCTTTGACCTCATAATGTTATTTGAATATTCATGAGTTGCCAATTTTCTTCTGTAGGCTAAACAGCAAGCGGGAAAGATACAACACAAGCAGCCACACCTGATCGCTGCTATGGAAGCTCCGCCCACATTACCAACACAGCCCTGTGATTTGTCAAGAGGACCACTCCCACCTTTGCCAGCGTCCAATCACAGTGGATCGCTTGGCAGTCGTCTCTCAGAGCCAGCTGGGGATCCGTCTATGAGGTAAAACTATTTTTTCCATTTTAAATTGGTTGTTTAGATGTCAAGGGTGCCTTTGTAATGATTTCCATAAAATGTAGGAATATTACGATATAGTATCATGAAGCGTCAGAAAGTTTTAAAGATTTTCATTCATTCAAGAAATATATAAATATTTGAACATTTGGATTGTTAATAAGTTCATTGAGTGCGTTTTTTTTGTAATGCTTCCAGTGAAATGAAGGATTAAATAGGTTTCCAAAATGTAACAATAGTCGTATGCAAAAACAGAAATAAATAAATAAATAAATAAAAATTAAATGCAATAGCAGTTTGTGTTGTGTACAAGTGTTTGTGAAAATTTCACTTTCAAAAAAGATTTCATGATTTTAACTACTGTTTTTATTTTAATTATTTTTCTATAGGGATAGTTGGGTGATCGTTGATCCAGATAGCGAAGTGGATCCCGATGGAAGACCGATGTCACCGTCAGCACCTCCTCTCTCACCAAAGGACGCATACTCCCAAGAGCCTGTAAGTCAGTCTAGTATTAAACCTGACACCTGACATACTGGGTGTTAGATTAAATTATACTCCATAAACCATACATACATTCTACACCAAACACTGAATATTCAAACAGATTATTTTCTGCCTGTGTGAAGCTAAAGACACACTACATTGTAGCCCACACTCCTTTAATTGCAAGCACTAAATAGGCCCTATATATTGGAACATGGAAATTTAAATGCGTTATCAGTGAGTTATATCTATAGCAGGGTAGACTGTACATGTATGTGTACCATTGAACATACACTATTCATTCAAACAAGGGTCTGAGTAAAACACTGAATACTCTACTCTACGCACTGTAAACCAAGCACTTTATAGACTTTGTTTTTAAACAGTTCATACATTATCACAGTTGAACCCCTTAATCACCTTTTAGCAAGACCTTTAACAGCTTTCAACCTGAAGCTGTAGAGATCCTTGTAAGTCCCTTCTGTGGGAATATCCTACCAACTTGTTCAGTATTAGAAGCCTTTTTATATAGAGAAGAGCAAGAATCTTCCCTCAAACACTTAAAAGCAGTATTCTACTTTAACTTTTCTTACTGGGAGACACATTTCGCTCTTGCACTCAATCCAGAAAACTGCAAGAATTAAATCTGACGCATCGTCTGTTAGGAGCAACAACGGCACATACTCTGTGTTAAAGTATTGAAGTTACTGCCTTTGTGGCTCCAAACAGACGATTTATGTCTGAAAGTTCACAGCAAGATCTCTCAAACTTGAAAACAATATTCTCCTGTAAGTCTTCTAGTCTTGAGAAAACATTGCACTCTTGCACTCGAGCACTCCAGAGTTTTCAGATAGGGCTGGTTATCATTTCTGGGGTAATGTTTGTTTTCCATTGATCAGTATCTGATCGTATCCCTTCCTACCCGTCACTACAAGGTGTAGAAGGTAACTCTGTAACTGAACAAAAGGTTCAGAGATTGTATTCCAGGTGGATTCAAGCCTTGGGGTCCACCATCCTCTCCCATTATCCCTTGAGATGTACGGTGACTCTGTGTCTGATAACAATAGGTAGAAAGAAGAGGGGAGGGAGGAATAGAGTATTGGTGAGGGGGCAATGTACCTTTTTATTTATGTTAATGTAACTAGACTCTACAATTGTACAGTGGAATTGTATTAAGATAATGTAGTGTACAATATAGGTTGTAACAGTGATACTATTCTCAATTTTTCCTGTGCTATATATCATTCTATTGGTTTATGATCTATTTATACTGAGTTACTTTTGAAGATTGTAGACTTTTTCAGATATGACATGGTAAACTGCCTCAAAAATCTCTGGCAATGTGAAGAAACAAAACCCACTTTTACATGTAAAAGAATGGCAATTGAAGGGTTAAAAACATTCTCCTTGATATAAAGACTTATGTGTTAAAAAATACCTAAATTTGAAGTGCATTACACTTTTGTTGTTATATTTTGCTGCTCATTAATTTTAAGTGGTTTACTGCATCATGTGAATGAGGTTATTTTGAACATGTTTTTTGAAAATATTTTCCTCTAGAGAGTGTATGTTATCTACCCTTTACATTTTCTGTTGATAGGTTGCCAAACAGACACAGAAGAGCAAACCGTTGCCTCCAGCACCGTACTACGAAGTAGACTTTTACAATGAATGGAGCTTACAAAGCGCACTGGGACGCAACTCTGCACTCTCAGTTGTCTCTGAAACAGACAGTAACACTTCTTGCCAAATCTTGCTCCAAGACGAGCACCCACCTCCCGCGTTAGTCGCTGGTATTGCGCCCTCTGCTGCTGGACCTCATTCCACAGGACAGATTCTTCTTCAAGACTCTAGTGTACCACCGCCATTTGTGTATGGTGGCAGATCAGGAAGTGAGAATTCTTTTGATGATATGACCGTGGATGATGTGTATGCCTTTGAGAACTACAAGATGGATTTTACCGGGAGGGAAAGCGTGATTAGTGCTGGAAGCTTTGACGAGGAAGCCAACTTCCGCTATCAGCTGAAGTGTGCGGAACAATTTATAAATGCCGTGTATGATGTAGATTCCACGGAAGAAGACTTTGCACGACCGAAGTTGAGCTTCCGAGACAAGCTGAAGCGCAAGGACCACAGTGAACGTGAGAAGGAGAACGGACATCGGCAGGATGATGGTGATAGTGCCCTTGGAGAAGATGAAGCAGAGAGGAGAGGTAATATCAGTCACGGGAGCGATGATAGTGTACCGTGCATTCAGAATGGACATGTCTTCAAAATGACAGGTGATGAGAGTGAGGATGAGAGTCGAGAGCGGTGTCGAGCTGATTATGCTGTACCAAGAACTCCAGCTAAAGCAGTAGAGCCAAGTGCGCCCCCTAGGCCGCCACCTCCTCCCACATCGCAAGAAGAAGGACCAAGTGAACGCAAAAGGCCTGTGCCAGCACCGAGACGAATATCCCCTGAAATAGTTGTCTCTCCACCATCCTCTTCAAACCTCTTAAAGTTAGATCCTTCAGGAGTGGCTGAACAACGTCCTCTTGTCCCGAGGCGACCTAGTGCAGATTCAAATGTGATTTTGAATGGAGCTGCATCGATAGTCGCTGCTGTGTCTCCAATGATGCAGTCTTCAAGCGAGGGATTATCGAGGAGCAGCTCGAGGTCAAATGTCATTGACCCGACCCCGTCCAATGCTGCAGTGGCCTCCAGCCAAAGATTTTCTCAATCGCAACAATCAACAATGCAGGTTGGCCAGTCCAATGGATCACCACAGCCAAGGGGTGCAGCTTCATCAAGATACCCTGATACTAACTCATCCAATAACCCCAGAACACAGATTGATGAAGCAAGAGCTAATTCCATTGTTGATACGACCTACTCTGGGACACCGGGATCACCAGATAAAAGGTCGCTGAGGTCACCGGGTCATGTAGGTCACAAGGTGGAGGTAGAGATTGGACAGTTCCGATGCAAGAAGATCCTGCTCAAAGGAGGACCTCCCCCTCTCCCTCCAAGGTAGGAATGATATGAACGAAATCATGTAGGACAATAGTCAGAAAGAATCTTTGCCAGGGGAGTTAAAGCCCGTCTGTACTATTTTGACTAGGAGGGATTAGACCATCCAGGGTGGTCACCGACAGCTAGGTGGCTATCTCATCAACTCGGCTCTCAATTAACATATGAAAAGGAGGATCATGGGGGACCAATGGTCACCGATTAGGCATTGTTTTCTATATAGAGGGAGCAAGTAGCTACAAGTTGTACAGTGGGGCTTTAAATTTGTATAACATTGTAGGGCACCTACTATAGGAAAGATCTATCTATCAATGCTACAATGATAGCATCCTGCAAGGGCATGATATATGTATGCTGCTTGCGCCACTTGCTCATCCTGCCTTGGGCACTGTTTCATAAAATGTGTTAGAATTTTGGTCTGGTCTTAATCAAAATGAGTGAATGAGTGTCAAACATGGGAAGCAGAACTTTTGTAAGTTCTTGTTAATATCCAGATTCCCCCTTATCTTGTTAACATTTTATCCATGAATTGGTGAATGCAACGTATAATTTTCTTTTGTGTGTTGTGATATTTTGTGTAAGTTCTTATCATTCTTAACATACTCAATTGCAAACTAAAAATCAAACGTATTTTTCAACTAACATGGAACCATATAAGACAATATTCAATAGGTTAATTCCATTTCTTGTATTCAGCACAAGAAACAAACAAAGTAAAGAGTTGATCAATCTATTCATCAGGATAGTAAACAGTTGATCAATCTATTCATCAGGGTAGTAAACAGTTGATCAATCTATTCATCAGGGTAGTAAACAGTTGATCAATCTATTCATCAGGGTAGTAAACAGTTGATCAATCTATTCATCAGGGTAGTAAACAGTTGATCAATCTATTCATCAGGATAGTAAACAGTTGATCAATCTATTCATCAGGATAGTAAACAGTTGATCAATCTATTCATCAGGGTAGTAAACAGTTGATCAATCTATTCATCAGGGTAGTAAACAGTTGATCAATCTATTCATCAGGGTAGTAAACAGTTGATCAATCTATTCATCAGGGTAGTAAACAGTTGATCAATCTATTCATCAGGGTGTTTATTCTTTCATTCTTTTCTGATATCAGATCGACATCTCTCACTGAGATACCAGACGATGATGAGGAGGAAGAAGATACAGAACAAGGAAAGGGAGTGGTAGCACCATGGTTTAAAGCAGGCATTCCAAAGTAAGTTTATATTCCAAAACATGTACTACCACCTATGTATTTACATGAATGGATTTGAGATACGTCCCCTAAAGTCTTACAGAATAGCAAGCCTCATATCATAAGGAATGTTGGTATAAATACTCCATCCACTTGTACTTTCAACTGTATTTACATTTTGTGTTGTTTGGAGAAGTTAAGAATGGGTAGCATACAATTGATATGTATAGAATATCAGATTGAAAGGCCATTGGGTCATTTGAAATACAATTTAAAATCTAAACTTGCAAACATCATTTATGGACTTTCATAGGATACCCATATATACATTAAAAAAATAAGTTATGTTTTGATAAATTTGGCAATTTTTTTAATGTAATATAAACAAATGCAATTATTCCTCAAGGGCCAAGAGAAATGATTTACAAAGTATATTTAATACTCAGATTTGATTCTTTTCCTTATTCGTCAGCAAGAGAAAAAGATGATAGTTTTGTTCACTTTACTGATACACTGCAAATAGTCATGTTACTTTTTATGCAGTATTTGGATTTCAAATAAAACTTTGAATAACTTCTGATTGATACGTTACAGAGAAATAGCATTTGAGATTCTTCATCAGCAAGAGAAAGGAGCGTTCATCGTGAGAGAGAGTAAGAGTCATCCTGGTAGCTATGCTCTCTCTATGAAGGTGGATACTAACTTCAATGATTCTAGTCTGGCTAATTACCTCTTAGTCAGGTCAAAGAATGGCGGTTACACCATCAAGGTACGTAGCATCTTCTCTTGTTCCTGTCTCAAAGATATTGAGTTGAAAAAAGTTGAGGCGCGATGGCTGAGTGGTAGAGCAGTGGTCTTGTAACAGGGAGGTCCCGGGTTCAAAACCAAGTCAGTGCGCTAGTGCCCTTTGGTAAGGCATTAATCCTCATTACCAAGTCCATTGGAGAGGACTTAAAGCCATAGCTCCCTGGTTGCTTACTTACAAGCATATTATTATTATTAAGTATTTGATGTCACCTGTGCATGGAAGGGGAAAGTGAACTGAATCTCTGTTACAATCGGGTCATTCCTTCCGATATAACTGATAAGGGATGTGCAAGTGGGCCAGTATAGCCTAATTCAGGCCAAATGTTAGGGAATATAAATTTTTGATCTTGATTATGTTCCAATTTTCCATGATATTTGGTATCTAAATTGGACCAAAAAAAATTACCAAATATGTTGGAATCTCCCTCTTTTAGTAACAGATTGAACTCAGCAGCTTCTTTCACCCTTTTCCATTTTTGGTTTAACTTAATAAAATTTGGAGTGGAATTTAAAAGATTATTGTTATTATTATTATTATTATTATTATTATCTCTTCCTGCTCTTTCAATGACAGGGATTTGGACGAGACTTCCCTGACCTACCCCAGCTGGTGCATTTTTACACCCTCCATCAGGACCAGCTCCCGTGTAAGCTGGTCATCTCTGGGACCAACCCTCTCTACAGGCAGGATGCTAAGGGTGAGATGTCGGACTCTGACGATGAAGAGGACCCTGACTACCGTCGTGTCACTGACTACAAAGTCATGCTAGAGGGCGCTCAATAGGACTTCAGTTATTCCAGAGGACGTTCTATAAGAACTCAAGCACCAGATTTTTCCTTCCTGAAACCAACCTTCTTTATAACAAGACACTAAGAGTGAGATGTCCGAGTCAGACGATGAGGAGGATCACGATTACAGCCGCGTCACCAACTACAAAGTCATGCTAGAGGGCGCTCAATAGGATTTCAGTTATTCTAGAGGGAGTTCTATAAGATATCAAGCATTAAGACACTAAGAGTGAGATATCCGATTCAGACGATGAAGAGGATCACGATGACAGCCGCGTTACTGACTACAAAGGCATGCTAGAGTGGGATTTCATTCTAGAGGATATTCTGTCAGATATGAAGCTCTGGTACCATGTCTAGCTTTAAAGGCCCACTGCACTACTTGTAGCTACTTGCTTCCTCTATATAGAAAACTTCCCCAATCGGTGCCTGTTGGTCCCCCATGATCCTCTTTTTCTTATGTTAATTGAGAGCAGAGTTGATGAGATAGTCACCTGTCAGTGACCTCGCTGGGTGGTCTAATTCCTTCTGACCGAACTCGTACAAACAGCCTTTAAGTTCGACACCATGGAGGAGGATCACACTAACTGCTGCTGGAGGGTGCTCTGTAAGATGGTGGTTGTCTCAGATGATCAAGAACTAGCTGAAGAAATATTTGGGACAGTTGTGAGTGAACAAGAAAGGAATAAGGAATCACTTCTCAAGACACATTAAAGATGTTCATGTGTGGGTATGTAGTTGTTCTTGAAGTAGGCAACTTGGCGATCATTACATAACACTGAGCCAATGGGTATTAGGCTGCCCTCTATATACCCACGCTTGAGCAATTTTATAAAGGTTACTTTTAGGGGTGTAATTGATTCCATACATCTAAACTACACTGATGAATTTTTCAAAAAAGAAAGGAGTTGGTATAATTTCAAATTGTGATTACGATTCAGTCTTCCTATCAAACCTGCATAATGAAGTCTCTGAGTAGAGCCATTGAAACTGTGTGCTAAAATATAAAGGTAAGGCTTGAAAAATAAGCTTTTACAAGTTACCTGCTTGTTTGACTTTTCATGTAAAAATTCAAACCTGTGTTTGACCTAATTACTCTTTAATACCATTGCTGGTTTTAAGGAACTTTCAGTATAAAACTTCAGAATCAGTATTAGACTAATGTAGTCTGTTAAAATCCACCTAATGTTTGTTTTGTGACATATTGGTGGTTGTATCAAAGGAAAGTTAATTCTTATTTCATATGAATTGAAATGTGTGAAGGTTTAAATTTGAATTTCATAATCATTTTCATTTTGGTGAAACTTAATTTTATCTAATTTATATTTTTGACAGCTTTGTTGATGCATTTTAATTCAAATGTATGCACTTGGTTATATCATTCAATGAGATTTTCACCCTCTAAATTATAAACAGTTAACTATTTTGTTGTGCTCTTTTTCTTTTATAGTTTATCTTACACTCTCACTGAGTATGGGCAAATCGTTTTTATACAACTATGTGGGGTGTTTGGGCTAATGTCTGCATTTGCACAAAACAAAACACGTCACAGCATTTAAATGTAGCCATGATTTGGGCAAAAAAGTAATTGGAAAGTGATCATATGAAGATGTCTTATTTACTTCTGTTTTAAATTTATCATACTCATTATTTGTATATTTAAAATCATGTTTACATGTATATGCCTAGAGTTTCAATTTATCTTGATTTTATATGAAGAGCTGGACTTTTCTTTTTCTTTTCCTTTTACTTTGTACTGATTTTTGTTTGTATATTTTATACTATTGTAATTGTTTTGTGTACATCTGATTATATTTACATTCACTTAACATGTATGTTATATACATTGACATTAATAAGTGGGGCTATAAAGAAAGTTGTGCTTTGAAGTAAAAGTAATGTGCTTAGAGTAATTGAGTAAAAGCAATTAAAAATCACAAACTTTGGATGTTTGATATCATTTGATAGTTATACAACTTGTGCTATATTACATATGGCTTGCATTGATTACAGAATGAATTGAAAGTCTTTGTTTTTAAATTTAATGCAGGTTATTATTGAGCTAAAAGAAAGTATTGAAAAATTGCTCAAGTATGGACTATTAAATGTACATGTTCATGTTTTTATTATTTTCTTTGAAGTTTACATGATCATGTATGGAATGAAACTTGTTTTCCATAAAACCCTAGTCCCAGCGAACGATACAAACACCAGACTGACAACAGATCAAAGAAAACAAATTACATTATGACAAATTGCAAAAAAAGTGGACGGTTGAAGTCTGTATGGAGGAAAGCATTATGACTGATGTATACGTGTCTATTCATGTTTTATGAAATATGTAAACTACAAGATGTGCTTCATAATTTATAATGTAATCCCTCCTATAATCCCATTTTATTATTTCAGCATTAGATGAAATTAATATCGCTTGTTTGAGTCAGGGAGGCGTGTATTCTTTGTATCAATGATACAAGTTATCGCCCTCCCGGCTCTAAACGGACAATATTAAGGTATTATTTTCCTTGTCTGAAGTATAAGTAATTAATCAGTTCAATAATTGTATGAAAAGTTTGTCATTTTCCTTGGTGCCTACGCAGTTGTACTCTTTAGCAATATCCATTTTGTGACATAATGATTAATCAAGCAATATGTCATTTGATTGAATAATGAAATCAAATGAATGCTAAAGTGCCCTCATTTCACAATTATGAAAGCATTATTGTATTTTCAATCTCCATGTCCAAGTTTATGGGGATGATGGCATAATTGACATCTCTAGTCTAAGTAGTCTTAATAGATGTGTTTTGTAATATACCTGTATTTGTATATACTGGTAAACATATAGAATGTCAATCATGCATTTTCTATGTAAATGTAGAAGTACTTGGAGCCAATGTATAAACTATCACAGAAGTACATAACACTATTGTATTTGTAGATTTATATCAGATTACTATTGTAATTGTATTAAACCATGCAATTGGTAATCATTTAGAGGGAATATTTAGTGATGGATTGAAGGCTTAGTTCCAATGAGCATTTGTTTTTTTCTGGATGGATTTGAACTTCAAACTTTGGTTGGACAAAACACAATAAGCAAGAATGTAGAAAATTGCAGATATCCCAGTATCAGGTGATGATAATAGTTTATTTTTGTGATCACAAAGGCAAAATTAGTCTGAAAAGAAAAATCACTATTTCTTCATATCAGGATCATCAGATGTGCTATGAAATACGATGTAAAAATTTGTACAAAATATTCTATGTAGATGAAAATGATATTATGCGATGTGCTTCGGTTGCAATTGCTCTACAATCAACTTCAACCTTGAACCCAAGTCTTAAGCAAGTCATATCCCGAACCCTAAACATTAGCCCATATATAACTCAAAACGCTGTCAAAACTCAAGTCATAATCCCAAACCGCAACTCCTGTAAACTACAACTCAATCTAAGCTTGATCTTCAACCTATTTCTTTGATGAAATGAATCATGAATGCATAGAGCACTTATTGGATCACGCAAAATGAAAGTGAAAGCTACTATGTGAAAAAAGTAAACATTTTACAAGTATAGAATTATGTCACTGAATTTAGTAGATCATATGCAAAATTGCTGATATATGGATTATATATAAATGTTTATGTAAATATATCTTTGTGAATTTTTTTGGACAATTTGTATGAGATATTTGTAGAAATATACTATGAAGACAAAGAGATGACTGATTTTGTTTCCATCTTGGTACTTCCAATGTGCCCATTGTATGAACTTCGGAGCATTTTTGTGGAAATAAATTGTATTTTCTGGTAGAAAACTTTGATTGAAATGTTTATTTCCCCTTGTATCATTGAGTCTATCAGTTTCTTTTCAAGAAAGCATTGCAATTTCATAAAATAAACTGCTGTCGAGCTAAAAACAGGATTTCATCATCATCACAATCATCCTCAGATGCCTCACCATCATTAGTATCACAACCACCACCATCATCATCAGCGTCACAATCAGCATCACCATCATCATCATCATCATCACCATCTTCAGATGCCTCACCATCATCAGCAGCATCACAATCATCATCGTCATCAGTTATCACAATCATCACCATCACCATCCTCATCCTCATCATCATTCATCTCAATCATTACCTAATATATCTTCACCATAATCTCCTCATTTATGTATCCTACAGCAACAGAAATCCCTCACAAAATGTTTGTAGTTTTTAGTAGCGTCATCGTGAATCGTTGTAATCCCCAACCACTCTCATCACAGTTTCAAATTAAAGGTATAGACCAGTTTTGGAAAAGCCCCCCCCCCCCCCCTTTAAAAAAATGAAATGGAAGCTCTTATTACCAATCATGTGAAAGAATATGTCGCCTACTAATTGATATATTTCGTAAATTGTTATATCTATCCGGACTGGATAGAAATCTTTACCAAGACTGGGCCTAATTTCTTATCATTTTGATGATTCCAGAACCTTGCAGTACACACCAATACTTATATGCTAGATGATCAACCTTTTCTGATTGATTCCACAACGTTTCTTTCACAATGCAATCGCATGACCAGAATTGTCTATACCTTTTAAGGTTACATTTGTCATTCTAAAAATCCACATCAGTCATTGAATAAGATCTAAACTAACACAGCAAATACATTATGAAAAGATAAGTTTTATTATTGAATAAGAGCAGTATAGTAAAGATAGATATTTCACTTTTAAAAATAATGAATCCCATAGTTCCTGACATAACTGCCATATATTACTTTCTAAAATGTAGTCATATCACTTTATAGACAGAAAACAGAATTGTACAGCCGATGAATTGCACCATCTCACCCGAAAGAACATTTAGTCTGTTTGGAGCCAGAAGGGTGTTAAACACCCTCCTGGCTCTCAACAGACGGTTAATAGGACACAAAAGACAAAGGGTGGTATTCTCAAAAGGGGACTAACTTTAGTCCATGGTTTAATCTACCGACTAAGTATGGAATGCCAAGTGTCCATATGAATATATTTTTGAATAATTTGATATGTCCCTAAATTACCATGATTACATAATTATATCATAGTTATATTGTTGTTTATTAATTATGTAATTACATTTTAATTTACTTTAGTGACAGATTAAATTATTCAAAAACATATTCATATGGACACTTGGCATTCCATACTTAGTCGGAGGATTAAACCATAGACTAAAGTTAGTCCACTTTCGAGAATACCACCCAAATAATATATACAGATTGTGATTCCAGTGAATGTGTATATACAACCTAATTCATGTTTATATCAATTATATACATATAATGGGTTTGAAAATATCAAGTTATTTACATCTACAGGTATTATCACATTGGAAGGGGCAAAGCATGGATACAATGACATTCCGTGGGTTAATACACATTCCATCGGAGTATATTCTCCATCTAAGATAAAAATATAAACTTTCTACTATTCACAATGTTTCTAAAATCCCACATAACTCAAGATGCATGATTAATTCATAACACTATTATATAAATCCTCACGATTTATGTTTTCCAGTTACTAAAGGTTAATTAAAGCATAACAAGTTGCTTGGAAATGTTACATGGGCATGTTAACCAATAAATCAACTTCATCTTTCATACAAACATATGAATGTAAAAAATATCTGTGTTAAAATGCTTTTAAGGATGTACATACTTAACTGCAACTTTTTTGTATACACTTGTATTCATTCAAGTTTTTAAACAAAGATATAAATGCATAAACTGTAGGTATTGATTACAGTGTAAAAAATAAACCTGCTCTACAAAGAACATGAGGAAACAATATGGAAATATTTGCAGCACTAATAATATTTTGGTAGACTGTATTACCAGTAGGCTACTACATGTAAACAGCCAGTGTCTGAGTAACATGAGAATGTTTATATCACAATATATTCAAAAGCTTAGAAACTTCTTATTGCATTATAATTGCCAGAGGATCACAATATAAATTACTTCCAATTACTGATTGACTCTTAAAAAATAATAATTGAAAGACAGTCTTGAAAGCTAAAATGCTGAAAATGGAAATCCCATCAAATCATTAGTTTGATTAAAAAAAAAGGAAAATGATGTCACTGACCAATCCTAAAATTGTACAACACACAACTAGAAGAATATTTCACTTTCTTTTTGAAATCTGATCATAGCAAAAAACTGCTCCACAAGCAGTGGCTGAAGATGAATGTTTGGTGCCAGAGAGGTGTTAACTCATAACATCTAACAGTGTTAATGTCCTTCTGGCTAAAAAAAAACACAATGTATGCACAACATACAAACAAAGGAAATGTGTCCTACGTATACCAATACACACAGGAGTGTCTGAATGTATGGAATGTACAGGTTAAAAAAAACCCTGCTCAAATCAGTGATATACATGCAACCACATACTTCCCAACTTTTTCATTCAGGTGTAAAAAATAATCACTATAATTTGTTGTGTTGCAGCATTAGAATAACAACATGCACACATAGAAAGACTTCATATTTCCATCGATCAAATGTTCTATTCCTTGTCATAATTGTTATAATATATATGTTCATTTTATTTTCCTTGAGATGGTTTTTGTTGGAAGACAAAAGTTTAACGAGAAAGACAGTTCAAGGCTACAAGACTGTAAAAGACATATAAACCCCATGGTTATGGGTGATATAAATGTATGAAATGCTTATATATTTCACTATAAAGACACATGATAAGTCTCCTTATATTGCTCTGTGAAGTAATTCTTAGTATTTCACAAGAGGTAAACATGTAGTGTACTTTGAAAGGAAAATGATATATAATTTGTGTATACTTGTTCATAATTATTCATCTCTCCACCGTGTTATCTCCTAACTAATAATGTTATCATTTCAATATGTAATACATGTATATCCCTTCTTCTTTCAGTCAGTCTAACAACTGCTGAGAAAAATGAAGGCATAAAGAAGAGAAGAAAAATGAAAGACAGGAAAATGAGAGGCTCAGATGTGACAAAGAATACAGGAGATGCTTTCAATGTTTGATACTTCTGATTTGTAATGGAGGGAACCAGCCCTTCAAAAAAAAAGGATTGCCAGCAGAGTATAGTGCCGATACGGATGTCAATAAACCATAGTGCCTATGGGAAATGATTGATCATCCTAGTCCCTAGGATAGGATGTAATACAATACGTCCCTTGGTTGGTAGTTACACATACTCCTGACTGAGTCTTTTTTCACTTGTACTTGTGTGTGTGTGTGTGTAATTAGTTTTTTACAGACGTGTATCAATCAGATATGATTATTAACGTCTGTGGACCGACCTTCAACTTCACCATCCGCAAGACGTGACTCAGTTTCAAATCTTAGCTCAAGGCCCATAGCCATATTTCTTGCAATATCAAAACAATACAAAAATATCTTCATGAAAGTGCTTTGTTGGCACTGGGCTCGAAAGATAACTATAATTTGCGTCCCCCCTGCAGTATAGAGTTTTAAATCTTAGCTCAAGGCCCATAGCCATATTTCTTGCAACATCAAAACAATAATGACAAAAATATCTGCATGAAAGTGTTTGTTGGCTTAAAAGATAACTATAATTTGCGTCCCCCCTGCAGTATAGAGCGAAGCACATCTTCTTGTGTCTGCTTGACTTTAGGGCCCACCATGGCTAGTCGTATCTGCTCCTCGCACATGGATAGGATCTTATGACGATTCTTGAGGATACGCGCCCTCACATGATCATTAACAACCTCCTGCACGCAGGATGCAGGAAACCAACCTCGCTCTCGACTTCCAACCAGCTGCCCTTCGTACCAACCTGGCAACAAAAAGTTTGAGAAGTAGACATATTATATAATGTCTAACCCTGACCCTGACCCTAAGGCCTGTACCTCCCGGAACCTTAATCCCAACACTGACCCTAACCCTAACTCTAAATCTAAGCCTCATACTCCACTTAATACATAGAATTGATGTGTGATCAGGTATTCTGTAGTTAAGCCCCTAACCGTAACCACAACCCTACTTGAGGTGTCATGGTCGAGGGGCTATGTCACCAGACTGTGGATCACAATTTTCGCGGGTCAAGCCCCACCGCGACACTAATATCCTTTGGCAAGACGTTAATCTCCATTGGCCACACTTGACCCAGGTGATGTAAATGGGTACCTAGCAGGAATAAATTCCTTGAAATGCTAGAGCGCCGTAATGGCAGCCATGCTTAAGCTGGGGTAATAATTGCGGAGTGCGAGGAGTGTCAAGTCTTACATACATGACCGCTATACAAGAACCCACTATTATTATTATTATTTATTAAGAGTAACCTTACCCATAACTTAAACCACAACCATAAAAATTACTATTACCATAAGCCTAACCCTAATTCTAAATCTAACATTAATCCAAAATGCAACAGTAACTCCCACCCTACACCTCTGATGAAACAAAACCCAAAGCAAACTCGTTGCTGGAGCAAATGTTGAGTCACCATACAACTGGTGTCATCAAAACATTTTATTTTTACCAAATACTCCAATCAAATCAAATCACAAATGCCAACTTATATGTTCTGTGAATGAAATGCAAGGGAAACTGACTGCATCTAACACTAGCCAGATCTAACCAGATCAAACCAGATCTGACTCATCCATACTGGATTAGACCAGATCCAACTGGACTTGCTAACCGTCATATTCACTCATTAGTGTGTAAAATCCATATATTTTAGGTCATATTCTAGAAGTGCTATAGAGAGTGCTTAATTAAGCACCGTTAGCACCCTTGGTAGATTTGCTGTGTACTAGAATTGTTTGCATAATGAGTATTGTTGTTATCATTATTATCTTACTTAAACATTTAAACATCTAAATTCTCTTACCATCAATCTTTTTGTAGACATCTATTCTGTCTGACTGCTCTAGAGCGAGCTCATCGCGATCCTTGGCTTCGTAATCGGTCACACAGAGCACTTGAGGGCAGTCTACAATAAAGAGGGAGAGAGAAAGACAATTTCAACTTTGTTAGTTGGCTTTTCACAAAATGTATATGTATCAAGTAATGTATCGAGAAGGGAATTAACTAAATATTTAAAGACAGATTTAACACCTTTAGGGCTTCGAACAGATAAAATACTGTTGTCTGTGAGAAAATCTGTGTTGATACCAATTCTAGAAACTTTTGAAGGCTTTTTTTTTTTTTTAAGGGAACATGGAATTGTTGTTATTGGCTTAACTTGTCTCTTGTAGGTGTTGTATTACGGTTCAAATGGTCCTCATATTACGTTGTAGAGCAAATTGTGAAGCAATTTGTAACGGCAAGGAAAAAGCGCTTCACCGAATACATGTACTTGTGGAACGTACTGAAAAGAATATTCATAAGGTGTGTCCTATTATAGAATTTAAGCCAAAATTTTATACCAATAAAATCAAACATTTTTATCTCTTTAATGTGAATTTAAATAAAAAGATACATTGCTTCTTTTAATCTTTAGGCAAATATTTCAGGGATTGAAAAAGATGTGCAGGATACGGACATCACACAATCGTTTAATTCTAATATGAAATCCTTTCTATTTCTGCAGCACATTAGGTCAAACAGATGTGCTTTCTAACTATTGTTATCAAATCCTGCTAATTCTCACCCCATGACTCGTAGATCCTCTCTCCATCTTCAGTCTGGGTTGGTGGGCAGAGGGCATCCATCCATCTCTGGCGTTCACTCCTACAATTCATTAAAAAAAAAGAATAAATGAAAAGATAAAGAGAAACCAAGATGTCATTAACATGTATTTGGATTCTACATTTGTACAGGACTCCAGGTCATGCTTACTTGAATTACATAACGCACACATACTTTGCAAATGTGTAAAACCTCAACAATATGATAAAGATGATAATAGAGATTATGATGATGACAAAAAAGAAGATTTTGGTACTGATAAAATCAGGGATTAGGCCAAAAAGATGACAAGGTACAGATTTTCATGTGATATATATATTTTTTCTTGTGTGTATTCTATCAATTCGAATTGAGATTTAGGAAATTATGTATTAAAGAAATTAATAAATAGGATACAATATCCCTATGGCTTGTAATCATAGAGGCAGACGACTATGTGAATCTGGCTTAGCTTAGCTCATTGATTTATGGAGTGTAAGAGTCAACACCTATTCTGTACTGTAATTCTGTACTTACAGCTTTGTTACTTGTGCACCTGGTGCATTCAATTATCCAGCCTCGAGGGCTTTTATGGATGCACCATTTTCCGTTTGTACCACGGTTTATACTCTTTTATATTTTGACAGTTATTATGTCACTGTATTTACATGTTATTTTCATATTTATATCTGTTACGATATTCCAATTTTATCCTTGTTTATAATGTGATGATGATGGAAATGAATGTCAATTCAATTCTAAACGACATGAATCAATTAAATGACATGAAATATTGATGTCAATTGACATCATTTTGTTAATTCACTACATTTGGCCTTCAACTGGGATTAAATTCTGTATACTTTTATGAATACAAGCACTATTAATATCTTCTACTTGATTGAGAGTGCACTCACAGTGACTTAGCGTTGAGTATGAACTCATTTGTCTTGCGTTGGTTGTTCTGTAGAAGGTTCAATGTTAAGATACAATGGCAATCTGGAGGCACACCGTCTAAGAGCTTGGAACACATGTTAGGCTGGTCTACTAATGTAGCTTGGACCAGGTTCCGCGGACACCAGTCTATCACTTCAAACCGCTTCTGCTCTCTGAAATGGAATAAAAAAATATATCATGATTTAATACTATGTTACATGGAATTGGACTTGCCAAGATGTACATTTTTCTTTTGATGTTCTTTGAAAAATGAAATTAATTAATATCAGTCCATCATATCTATTCTCATCTGCTCTTTGTATTATGAAGTCAAATTAAATTGCTGATTTCTGGGACCCATCTTACAAAGAGTTGATATCAATCGTAACTATGTACATAAGATAGGAGACTGCAAACTTGCGATTGATTGGAGGACTTACGATTGATTTAGATCAATTGTAACTCTTTGTAAGACGGGGCCCAGGTTTGTTAAAGAGAAGGTTGAGTTCTGGTATATATGAATAATAATTCTGAGCTTTTTTCTTCTATTCATGTCAGTGTGGGAAAAAACCCTAGTGTATACGCCCTCATATTAAAAATATGACTAGAAATAGCATTCTTGCCCTCTAAATTCATAATAAAATGAACCGTTGTTGTTAATCTGGAAATATCAAAATAGATGCCTGGAGGTGATATTCTGCACCTCTACCCAACAGATACATGGGTATATAAAGTGAATGAATGAATGAATGAAGCAAACTGTGGTGCAGGAGACGTGTGCATGATGAAAAAAATGGATAATCTTAATGGGCAAAATCTCTCTCCCTGATTTTTTTAAAGCAGGACTGCACTACTTGCGCCCTCTTCATAGAAAACAATGCCTAAACGGTACCCGTTGGTCCCCCAAAATTCCCCTTTTTCTTATGTTAATTGAGAGCTGATTTAATGAAGTAACCACCTGCCGGTGACCACGCAAAGAGTTCTAATCCCTCCTGGCCATACTAGTGCAGACAGGCTATAAACTTTAGAAATGTTCCTACTACACTACCAATAAGACAACATGCTGCTAAGAGTCACAAGGGTGCGCCTCCTAGCTCTAAATAATTATTGTCCAACACATGCTCCAGTGATAGCACATGTAGCCGATCTGTAATTTTGTAACAATTCCTAACCCCAACCCTGATCCTTGATCTAAACCTAACCTAAAACCCAATTACAACTCTAAACCTAACCCTACATTTTGATGGAGCAAATTTTGGCATGGCATATGTTGGACATCTCAACAACGAGCCACTACGTACTGCAGAGCTACCAAGTATCACACATATTGAGGGTCTGAAAATGCTCTTACGCACGACGCGCGTGCTAGATTTTGAAAAAATGCTATACCTTATATGTGTGTTATACCCTCGCACTCGCGCGCCGAATCATGAAAATGTCACGCATTGCCGATCTTTGAACTTGGCGTCTCTGCTACTGGGGCCCATTGCATAAAACATACCATTGATGGTAACTTTGCCATCAATCGCAACTACCATGGTATAAGAGCTCAACAGCCAATCAAAATCAAGGTTTCCATGGTAGTTACCATTGATGGTAAGTTTAGTGCAACGGGCCCAGGTCTCTCTCTCAGCAGATGATTTCATCTTGTAATAAACTGAGAGAAGAAAGTGTGTGGACCTACCCTTTGCTCTTTTCTTTGGCGAGTAGTACTTTATCTGTGAATACAATGCAATAAATTCGTTTGGTTGTCGGCTTCTTCTTTCCTCCAAGAATGTTTGCCTGTGAGACGATGGAGTCTAGCATGCCTCGCTTTACGATCGTTGAACTCTGTGAGATGTCCATTTTCTATGAAAATAAATAAGAAGAGTAAAACAAATTTGGTAATTGAAAGAAATTGTTTGGGCAACAATGTGCAACAAATAGGTAAGCTTTCCTTTTGCAAATACACATTACAAAGAACATATAATATTAATTTAGCAAGGATAATAAGCACTGGTTTCTACAATTTGTATCTGATATTTACCAAAGAAAGATTAGAAAAGGGTAGCCAGAAAAAGCAATTTCACAATGCATAAGAACATGCCTCCATCTTAAGCACATATTTCCTTCATAAAAAACATGAGTTTTGTCATATGGAGTATCAAATTAGATGTTAAAAAAATTATGGCTGATCATAACAGCTGTTATCAACAATACGCATCATATTAACAGCTCGATTCTTGAAGTAGTGTTCACAGCCTCACCTTAATACCCTGTTTGAAGTCTAAAATCCTTGCCAGAATGGTCACCTCTTCAATCATCTCCATTCGCTTTGCTTCATCATTACACTTTTCAGCCATCTAGGGAAAAAAAGATTGGATGTTATTTCACTGGAGTTTGTAATACTTGAGAACCTTGATTAGTCTGATATACATCATACATCACCACCACCACCACCACCACCACATTCTTTATCAACATAATCATCATCAAGCACATCCTTCTAATCTCCTCCTTCTCTCCACCCCCCCCCCCCCTCCTCCTCAATGTTATTATCCTTATAAAAATACCATCATCATCATCGTCATCATCATCATCATCATCATCATCATCAACATCATCATCATCATCATCATCATCATCATCATCACCACCACCATCACCATCATCATCATCATCATCATCATCATCACCATCATCATCATCATCAAACATCATCCTTCATCATTACACTTGGATTACTATCAAACTCAGGACATGTATGTATCTTGCAGAGCCCATGAACTGATTGGATTTTATTTCACTTGAGTTTGGATTAATCCGATATGCATCATACATCATCACCACCACCACCATCACATTCTTTATCAACATAATCAACACCATCAACATCATCATCATCATTAAACATCATCCTTCTAATCCCCTCCTTCTCAATGTCATCCTTTTAAAAGATACCATCATCGTCATCGTCATCATCGTCATCATCATCATCATCATCGTCCTCGTCGTCGTCGTCATCATCATCATCATCATCATATACCATCATCATCATCATCACCACCATATTCCTCCTCCCGATTATTATCATCTTGTACAAGTTCTATAACTTACCGTTCTGACAGCAGTGAAGGCATCCACAGCATGTGACATCATATCACTACCCTCTGGTGCTCTTGAAATCACAGCCTAAAATAAATAATGCAAGAATATAGGAATATTTGAATTCAAGGAATTATAATTACTTGTCTATTACATGGAGCTTTGTCAATGCTATCATTATTCAAGATGCTATGATTGGGTTAATTGGGTTAATTGGGGGTGGGGGTGGGGGGAAAGATGATTGATTGATTTACAATTGTAAATTTATTTTTTCAGGACCAAGAAGCAAAAGAAAATAGTGATCAAATCACGCCAGCAGAGGGAGACAAACAAGTATTGCACCAAAGCCACATCGAAGCACAATAACTTGTCTCACAAAACCTTCATTAGTCTAGCTACGTTTGTACACAGATCGTTGAAAAGCATGTTATGAATTTAAAACAAGTTTGAACGGGATGTCCCTGAAATAAAGGCTTATACGATGGTTTCATGAGACGGAGCCCAAGGACTATAAAATTTGGGCTAAAATAAGGCAGTATTAAAGACTAGACTGTACCTCCAATAGGAGCGGTAATCTTGTGATTCTCTGGAAGGGAAGCATGAGGAATGAGAGTAGATCCAGTTGGCAGCACTCAGGACTTGCTTCTAGTTCTCTGAGTTCATTCATTACAGCTACATTATCTCTGTAGATGTAGAACAGTACAGTAATCACAATCAATCAATGCTTTCTGCGATGTGGAAGGCAAAGACCTCCAAATTGGTGAAATACCTATATTTTCTACTTGAAACAGAAACAGTTTATGCCTACTGTAAATCTATCCCCTTGAAGATATTTTGTGCCAAATTTGACATGAAACAAAATTGCAATCCCAGATATGACTCTTGAAAGTTTATTTATGATAATTATTAATTAAAAACCAAGAGAAAAGAAGGGTTTTGCATACCTCACCTCTTTGGGATATTTTTGTAAAAGTGGTACCAATCAACTATCATATAATAAAAAATGTAAGTAGCTTTATTCAATCCTTATATGTTGTGGAGGTTAACCCTATTGCAAAATTATTAATTTTACTGTGTGACATTACAATATTTTGAAGAATTCATCACTAACCTTAGCCATGAAATGAAATCACAAGTGAGCAACTGCTTGCAATGTTATTTTGCTCACTCATTACTGGGTTTTATATTACAATTACAAATAGGCTATGAGGCAGTCCAGGACTTACTTGAATTTATAAAGCATCTTGACTTGGTACTGGTTATTTGCGCAGTATGTTACAAAGCCCTGCTCAAAGCGTTGGTCCTTGAGATGACTGTGAAGAATGCGACAAACATCGCTAAGAAGGATGCTCTCCTGCTGATGCTGCTCCAGATCCAAGAGAAGTCTGTGGGGGGAGGGGGGGGGAACAAGTTGGATTTATTATGTCGAGTAGAGAAAAAATTGTGATCTTGGAACAATAGGTAATTTGTAATCGTTATCACTATCACAATTATGATCTGATTTCGTATGACCAATCATCAATGTCGACATTATCATCATCATCATCATCATCCTCATCATCATCATCATCTTCATCGCCATTATCATCAAAATGATCATCATAATAACCACCACCAACAACATCAACTCTACCATAATCACCACCATGGCTATCACCCCTCTCCTCCTTCTCTTCCTCTTCCTCATCATTATCCCTGTCACAATTACTCCCCTCCTCATCACCATCATCTCTACCACTGCCACAATCACACTATATACAACCACTACAATGCACAGCCACAATCACACTACCACCACTACTGCCCACAATCACACTACCACCACCACCACCACTACTGCCACATTGTCATCATCATTTACTATCATCTATGCTGCTCACCTCTCACTGATATCCCTCACAGTCTTGATGTTAGAGAAGAGAGAGTGGTGCTCAGGTCTCTTGAGTACACCCTGTGGTCCTAGTAATCCAGGAGCCTCCACAAAGTGATTGACTACCAGATTCAAACTCCTCAGGTAGGAGGCTTCAGATGTGATAATTTCAAACAAGGCCTAACAAAATTAAAGACAAATGTAGAGATAGAGATTAGGTTTATTCGAGTGAATCACCCATTCTTTTTTCTACTACAACCTTCCTCATAAATAGTATACTACTATTAAACAGGTGTAAGGAAATGCTACCAATTTTAATTCCTTTTTTTTTTTGGAGGGGGGGGGGGCTTTATTTTGCTTGAAAGAGAAATGCTCCATGAGTTACAATGATGTATTTTTCAAAGTAGTAACCTGAAGGATGATTTTTTATGTTAATGTATAAGTCGTATGTTGAACTTGGTATTGAGAAAACTTAAACATATGGCTATATTTATGTTCCTTCTTGGCATTTAATGTGCTCTATAGAACATGAAGCATGACAGTAGTAGACAGTAAATAGATCCATAAATTACAACAAACAACAAGAAAATGTACACAAATCAATTTGGCAAATAAAACAAGAAGTTGAAGAATTTTCTGAATATGAAAAGAAGAAGAATTAGTAAACCTAGACCATGTGATCGTCAAATGAAATATTATACATCTTCTAGTGAACAAAAAGGGTTAAATAGCATCTAATTTCTAACCTCTTGCATCTTTTTCTCCTCTGGAGTAAGATTCTGGAGCAGTCCGCTACTAACAACCTCCGGGAGTTCACACCAGTATGACCTGAGTACAACACTGCCCTCTCTGACCGGTCCATCGCGGGATGGTGGTGCGTAGTAGTCATCATCATCGAAGTCATCATCAAACTCATCATAACCATCCTCCTCCTCATCTGGTTTCAAAACAGAAATAATTTTTTAGAAGTTAAGAAGGTGAATTAAAAAAGAGATATCACAACTTTTGTGTATGAATATATTCAGTTATTGACCTGGGCCCCGTCTTACAAAGACTTATGATTGATCTAAATCAATCGCAAGTCCTCCAATCAATCGTAAGTTCGCAGTCTCCTATCTCTTATGTACACAGTTGCGATTGATATCAATCGCAAATAAGTTGCAATTGATATCAACTCTTTGTAAGACGGGGCCCAGATCATAAATATCAATAATTTTCATAATGTAAAGGATGACCTACCTAAAGCTCATTGGGTCAATTTAAAACCTTGAACAATATTAATCTTCTCTAAGCTGTAATTGTTTTGATAAGATGGCAATGAATATAATCGTTGATACAGTGGTGCCTGGTATACCCTCATGTTTCTCATGATTTAGGGTCAACTGAAATTAAATTGACATCTCAAACCAGTCACCCAGCACAAGGCATGAAAAAGCCTAACAGCATGGAAGAATGGTTAGTAAATATGGATCAGATAGGCAATACAATGACAAGCAGTATCCACTATCCTCAGATCTATAATTAAGCTATGAGGTCAAAAAACTCAAAATATACAATTATGCGGCCACTGTCATACAATAAAACTGTAAGCTCCTCGGTCAGTTAAGTGGTATTAAACGTGCTTTACACAAAGAAGAAAAAAACATGATGAATATCAATACTGTACATAAAAACCATAATACAGGTTTTCAGATATCGCCCATATCATGATTTACTGTTGTTTTCTGTAAATGTTGATAGAGCTATATACCTATTCATTATTTCTAAATTTTCGCCTTAAAATCCAACATCAGTCTGTATGTTTGATGAACAATGAAATAGTAATAACAAACTACATGTATGCATGGTCCTTAGTTTCACTCCATGGATTACAAATGAGACATAAATCATGTGGCACTGTGACAAGAATGTTGATGAGTCAAACAGAAAGCATGACCGCTGTCTCTATCAAAGTGAGATCAAAAGAGATTCCAATTCATTCATTCTACCACCTACGTGTACGCTACCATGAGTATGATTTGTGACAATCTCTGAAATGACAAGAGAGTGTTAAAGAAATAAGAGGTAACACAACAGCTATTAGAATTATCATACAACTCTCTCATGGCACTCATGGAGTCATAACTTTCTCCAAACTTTGTGTGCTCCTTTTCATCTGATTCTATAATTTTCATTCATATCAAAAATTTCTATCAATTTTGAGGATGAATGAACAAAACAAATGACTATCAAGTCATACCCTATTTTAAATCTACATTCAACTTCAAAGAAAACCTCCTACTCTCAAAGCTAGTATTTATAAAGAAGGTGAGAATCATAAAGGACATAAAAGAATACTAAATTATATTTATCTAGGTGATTAACACGGCTAATTGATCAGCAATGGACATAAGGAACTGTTGTAACATTGTCATTGATGTTAAAATACCTCATCATTATCACATGACATAGAATAAACAAAGTACTTCAAATATGATTCTGTGCAAAAGTATTTTTAAAGGTGAACCCATACATGTACTAGTCATCTGCAGTGAGTGTATAGGCGAACTCCTAAATTAGTATCTTACAAAACAGTTCTTTTGTTTCTATAGTCCTGCCCAATGTATGCATAAAAGAAAACCACAATTAGACACAAACAATAGGGTAAGGTTAAAAACAATTAGTTCATGTATTAGCATTGCACATCCATACACATAAAATGACAGAGACAGTGGTAATATCCACAATGCTATTCAAGAAGTGCATTGTCAATACAGAAATTGTCTGCCCCCCCCAAAAAAAAAGGGTTTCTTTATGACAAAGCACTTGCAATAGATATATTCCTGAATATTTTAGGCCCTCTAAATTGAAGGGGAAAAAAATGACAAAGAGGTGTATTTTCAAATAAGGGTCTGAAATTTGACAGGATGAGACTAGTACATACTATTATACAACTCGGAAGTTATCACAAAGTTTGTGAAAATTGTAGTCTTGACTATTTTCAGACCTGTATATTAATTATGACATTATAATGCAGGTTCTATCAGAAAGAACTACGGTATACAACTAGAAACAAAACTACAATTCCATAGATCAAACATGTCTGTGAGGGGGGGGGGGGGGGGTGTCAGTCACTTTGATTCTATAAATTCATGCTCACATGACTATGACAAAACGCCCATGAAGATTGGTTGCGATGTCATAATGTCAAATCCTGCATATCACCAATACCATACAAGGTCTAATTCTTTTAATGTGAGTGTTCTGACTGTCCAACATGTCCTGTCTACATGTGTGTAAACTAGCCTTTTGATACAAAAACTGGTTAAAATCATCATCATCATTCTCCCTCTTACGAGAGGTTACTGACACCCCATCCCTCCACTTCTTCTTGTCTCATCTTCAAACATCTTCACAAAACATCAATATGATATGAGATATCTTTGCACATTCTTGCATGCCACAAAAGGGTTATTAGGCACTACCGGTACTCAAAAATAAATTGCTCACCAATGAAATACAAGTATGGCGGTGGAGACACTTTCCCCACGTTTTTAGGCCACAGGAATTTGATATGATTTGGAGTAAATACAAACATAAGCCTTGATCCATAATTGTAAATTGGGCCAATGGAAATATGTCAGGTGGTATGATTTTGAAGATAATTTGTAAACAATCATTTAAGCACAGTACTAAATCTATAAATTAGTAATCATGCCGATGGCATAAATATAAATCTGTGTAGGCCTAATTTCAAAGGATGTCATTTGAACGAAAAAAATTAAACATCCTTTTTACTCAAGGGAACAGGATATAGATCTATCAATCAACAGATATTATCTCTCAAATGTCATAAGTGTATGTTAATTACTGATTAAAGCACACCTGTTTAAAACTGTTCAAAAGTTGTTACTGTTGACAGTTCCCTCAAATATAGGCTACATGTATCTATGTTTATAATCTTAAACTAGAGACTTGCAATTCTGAAATACCATTTAGTAAAGAAAAAATGCATGAAAATATTGACACATTCAAGATTTATGTGGATTACTAATACTATCTATCTTAAATTTGCAGCTCACATATAAATTCATATTAAGAATTTCTTTACATTTTAACTTATTGGTTCCACATCAAACAAATATGAAGTATTTCATTTTATCAATTAAAATACAGATAAGTGCTTAACCACTAAAGGGGTGACAAAATGTTGCTTTACAATATGGTTTTTGACACCGGAAATTCTTAAAAGAAAAGTAAGCATCCAAAGTCTAAAATTGGCAACATATTGATCACCTCAAAGTCATGTTTTTTTTCATACAAAATGACTTATGTTAAAAAAATTAAAACATTGTTTTTCTGTCCATAAATATATCCTTTCCATCTACTGCATGTGGCTTTTTATTTATGCATGTATATAAAGTCTATCAATTAAAGAAGAAAATATTCAGTTGCTAGGAAAATCTAACCAATTTAACCCTTCAATAATTCCTATTAAAACCATTTTGCTTCCACTCTAATTGCAGTTGACCCTTTAAAATCAACACACCCTCTACAGTATGAAGCAGTGATTAACGATGAATGTACCGAGCTGAAATGGAGGAATCATGCTCATCAAAGCGTTTCCTGTCTCTGAACACTAAGGTCATCTTTAAAGGGAACATAGAGCTTTGTGCAAGGCAAGATCTAAATTTGGATTCTAGGAGAGGCATTCACACAAAAGTAAATTCATACAAAACTTTTATAAAGAATCTCATATAAAAATATATGGTATGAAGAAGAAAAAAAAACATTGGATAGTGTATAGGGCATTCACACAGGAAAAAAATAATGTACAAAGAAACCAGTTTGGGGGAGGTGAGCTTCCATCATGTTTAGTGTCAGCTTACAACACAACCATTGCTAGCTGGTCATTGTAGTTTCGCAGGCTTAAACGTTAAGCCTTGTCCATTTTACATGTTTTTCATGCAATTAGTTGTTCAGACAAGAAAAATACTGATTCTTTGGTGACTTTTCATGTGAAACAATGCTTAAACCTCTTTTGATATGACTTTTCACTCTATGAAATTTTGTTAGGGCCTTAAATGACTTTCAGACTAGAAAAAAACGTATAGCTATATGAAGAATTCTGCTAGTCTGAATGAGGGTATACATGTACTTGTCTCAGGTTTAAGGACGGCCTTCAAACCAAAGGAACTCTTCCTCAACGTTTCCTAGCAGCGTGAACAACAGTGTATGGTTTGTGCAACTGATCAAACCGATGAGTGATATTAAATTTGCTTACTTGATGAAAGATATTTTTGTTTGTCTGGTCGTTATAAAAGGAAAGGAATTCTACAGGAACAGGCCAACTGTCACAAATATGCCATCTTCCTTTTTGTAATTTTATTCACTACTAAGTACAAATACACATTTACCTGTTCTGAAAAAATCTACTGTAAAATAGGGTGAAAAGATACAAGACCAGTAAGTGTTTTGACACAATTTCCCCCCAGGTCTCAGAACTGATGCATACCGGTACACTTTTAATTTGCTTTTATATCACTCAGCATTTAACAAAATGGGTCTACTACCCCTGTTAACCAACAAAACAACTTTCATTTTACAAACTAAAAAAACAACTTTAGACCTGGGTGCAGTGTCAAGTAAATAAATTGCAAAACAAATTGCTCTGTGCAGCATAAAATAGTGTCGAGGCTGAAAAAACAAAAGGCTTCTTACTAATTGGGGACAATTTCTGATTTGTTTTTAATCCACTTCTAAATCTGCACATCATTTCCACTTTGTACTCATAATGGGGTATGGCAAATTAAAAGAAGCAAAAGCTGTAAGCACTGGATCACGTACAATAAGACAGGAAAGATCTACTGGATTGAACTTAACTGCCGGTATATTGTATTACTGCACTATATACCACTGAGAAAAACTTGCTCTAAAAACCCATCTCTTTCTAAACAGTGCTATTTAATCATGTCAATGTAGCGTAATAATTTGTGTTGTTTTAGTTTACTTTATTTTAGTTAAGAAAGTTATATTTTTGTGATATTAATACAAGTATGTACAGCGCCATGAGCGTCAGAGCCTGGTGGATACCGGCGCTATATAAATATCCATATTATTATTATTATTAGTTGTAGTTTCAAAACCTCTCTGCTTGAACTTCACATGGAGCATCCCATTTTCCTTCAATACTCTCTTTCATATATGAACACATGTATGCAATTAGAATGTTAAATAAAAAGACTGTGCTCTTTAGGATTTTGAATATAAATCAAATGGAATAAAGTTTTTATTTCATAATAATCACAGGGCTTGACACCAACAAAAGTGTTGTACACATGGGACTCCAGGACTTGATACCAGGCCCATACAAATTTCAAAAATTTGAACATGGGGCTGGCGCACAAGCAGACTTCCAATATTTTGTTTTGGACCACCAGGAAAATGTTATTAATTGCTTTTGTTAGGAACACATTGAGATGCTACAAATAACTCTTAAAATCATTTTCAAATTAGGAAGAAAGAAATATTCACCTTGGCCTCCTCCATAGGTAGGATCATCCATACCAGATTGATAGATTCCATCCTCTGTCCCTGGTTGGTAAACAGGATCTCCTAATCCCCCTTGATAAATAGGATCCTCATCAATAGCGCCCTCTGCTGACTCGGCTGACTGTTGCGATGATCTGGTCTCCATACTGCTGCCATGAGTTCTATTCCTATCCATCTCACCCAAACTTTCCTCCTCGCATGAATACATCGACGATGAGCCCTCGTCGTTACCCGACATGTACGTGGGGTCTTCCATTTCATCCGATTGCGACACCTCTGCGACGTCGTTTCCGTTTTCTGATGCGCTGTTCCCGCTGCAAGTACGACTGTTATCCATAATCTTATGACTGTCACCTGAGCGGATGTTGTTGTTGATCGGGGTGAAATTTTCAATCTTCGACGTCTCCAGTGAGCTGTTCATTTTCGTAAACAACTCCTTCTGGAGGGAAACGCGGATCTCCGTGCTGAGGGCATTTTGAGAAATGTTTGATGAGTTTGTTGATGCAAGCGATCTGTTTGATATATTTGAGATGTTGGAAAGGTTTGAACTGTTCCTTGCTGGTAGTGGTGGTGGTGGAGCAACTGGTAAACTAGGCTTGTTAGCTTGAGGATGATGAGGGGGGAGGGGGTTAGACTGAGGATGATGAGGGGGGAGAGGGTTAGCCTGGGGATGATGAGGGGGGAGAGGGTTAGCCTGGGGATGATGAGGGGGGAGAGGGTTAGCCTGGGGATGATGAGGAGGGAGAGGGGGTGGTAGATTCCTGTTAGTCAGGTACGACCTGGCTGGTAAAGGAGGCTTTTTACTCCTACGAGCTGTCCGCGGTCTCAGGATCACTTTGGAATCTCTGACTCTAAGGTCCGCTTGGTAAATCTGGAACAAAGGCTCTGGAGATTTGGATAAAGACAAAGACATCGAAAATTGTAAACATATGTACATGTAGCATTACAATGAAGTTTATAGGTTATAAATATGGAATGACAAGCGTAAGACAGATATTGGGTGGGAGACCTCTAATATCTGTGGCTTCTAACACATCAAGGAAACACCCCACTGATCAGTCTTAATTTTGGCCAAATGTCAATATCTCCCTTGGGATTTTATTTTAGGAATTTTGTAAAGGTCACCACTTATAATGCATTACATCTACCCTATTACCTTCTAGTTTCTTACAGTCTGAATTCAATGCAAAATTATGAAATGATACCTGAGTCACTCAAAGTACTGACACCAGACAGGCCAAACAACAGTTGGTTTGGTGATATGACTGAGGTACATGTATTACATATCTTTTCATTAATAAGTTTCCAACAAATAATACCTCCTTTTCAAATATATGGTATTGATTGAAGAGCATAAATGTTATTTTTTTAAAACATGATTTTGATAAGGGAGACTTTGTGTTTACCTTTAGCAACGAATCTGGAAGGTTTTCTTGAAAATCCACCTGTTGAAAGAGCCAACTGTAACAAAAATTACATGAAATGTTATTGGGTCTTCAATGTACAAGCCAAAGATGAGAAATGTTATTGGGTCTTCAATGTACAAGCCAAAGATGAGAAATGTTATTGGGTTTTCAATGTACAAGCCAAAGATGAGAAATGTTATTGGGTTTTCAATGTACAAGCCAAAGATGAGAAATGGGATTGGGTCTTCAATGTACAAGCCAAAGATGAGAAATGTTATTGGGTCTTCAATGTACAAGCCAAAGATGAGAAATGTTATTGGGTCTTCAATGTACAAGCCAAAGATGAGAAATGTTATTGGGTTTTCAATGTACAAGTCAAAGATGAGAAATGTTATTGGGTTTTCAATGTACAAGGCAAAGATGAGAAATGTTATTGGGTTTTCAATGTACAAGCCAAAGATGAGAAATGTTATTGGGTCTTCAATGTACAAGCCAAAGATGAGAAATGTTATTGGGTCTTCAATGTACAAGCCAAAGATGAGAAATGTTATTGGGTCTTCAATGTACAAGCCAAAGATGAGAAATGTTATTGGGTCTTCAATGTACAAGCCAAAGATGAGAAATGTTATTGGGTTTTCAATGTACAAGCCAAAGATGAGAAATGTTATTGGGTTTTCAATGTACAAGCCAAAGATGAGAAATGGGATTGGGTCTTCAATGTACAAGCCAAAGATGAGAAATGTTATTGGGTTTTCAATGTACAAGCCAAAGATGAGAAATGTTATTGGGTTTTCAATGTACAAGCCAAAGATGAGAAATGGGATTGGGTCTTCAATGTACAAGCCAAAGATGAGAAATGTTATTGGGTTTTCAATGTACAAGCCAAAGATGAGAAATGTTATTGGGTCTTCAATGTACAAGCCAAAGATGAGAAATGTTATTGGGTTTTCAATGTACAAGCCAAAGATGAGAAATGTTATTGGGTTTTCAATGTACAAGCCAAAGATGAGAAATGGGATTGGGTCTTCAATGTACAAGCCAAAGATGAAAAATGTTATTGGGTTTTCAATGTACAAGCCAAAGATGAGAAATGTTATTGGGTTTTCAATGTACAAGCCAAAGATGAGAAATGGGATTGGGTCTTCAATGTACAAGCCAAAGATGAGAAATGTTATTGGGTTTTCAATGTACAAGCCAAAGATGAGAAATGTTATTGGGTTTTCAATGTACAAGCCAAAGATGAGAAATGGGATTGGGTCTTCAATGTACAAGCCAAAGATGAGAAATGTTATTGGGTCTTCAATGTACAAGCCAAAGATGAGAAATGTTATTGGGTTTTCAATGTACAAGCCAAAGATGAGAAATGTTATTGGGTTTTCAATGTACAAGCCAAAGATGAGAAATGTTATTGGGTCTTCAATGTACAAGCCAAAGATGAGAAATGTTATTGGGTTTTCAATGTACAAGCCAAAGATGAGAAATGTTATTGGGTTTTCAATGTACAAGCCAAAGATGAGAAATGGGATTGGGTCTTCAATGTACAAGCCAAAGATGAGAAATGTTATTGGGTTTTCAATGTACAAGCCAAAGATGAGAAATGTTATTGGGTTTTCAATGTACAAGCCAAAGATGAGAAATGTTATTGGGTTTTCAATGTACAAGCCAAAGATGAGAAATGTTATTGGGTCTTCAATGTACAAGCCAAAGATGAGAAATGTTATTGGGTTTTCAATGTACAAGCCAAAGATGAGAAATGTTATTGGGTTTTCAATGTACAAGCCAAAGATGAGAAATGGGATTGGGTCTTCAATGTACAAGCCAAAGATGAGAAATGGGATTGGGTTTTCAATGTACAAGCCAAAGATGAGAAATGTTATTGGGTCTTCAATGTACAAGTCAAAGATGAGAAATGTTATTGGGTTTTCAATGTACAAGCCAAAGATGAGAAATGTTATTGGGTTTTCAATGTACAAGCCAAAGATGAGAAATGTTATTGGGTTTTCAATGTACAAGCCAAAGATGAGAAATGTTATTGGGTTTTCAATGTACAAGCCAAAGATGAGAAATGTTATTGGGTTTTCAATGTACAAGTCAAAGATGAGAAATGGGATTGGGTCTTCAATGTACAAGCCAAAGATGAGAAATGGGATTGGGTTTTCAATGTACAAGCCAAAGATGAGAAATGTTATACGGTCTTCAATGTACAAGCCAAAGATGAGAAATGTTATTGGGTCTTCAATGTACAAGCCAAAGATGAGAAATGGGATTGGGTCTTCAATGTACAAGCCAAAGATGAGAAATGGGATTGGGTCTTCAATGTACAAGTCAAAGATGAGAAATGGGATTGGGGAGTATCTAATCATCATCATCATCGACATCATCATCATCGTCATCATCATCATCGTCATCATCATCATCGACATCATCGTAATCGTCATCATCATCATCCACATCATCATCATCGTTGTTGTGATCATCATCATCATCTTCATCATCACAACCAATAGTATCTACAAACATCTATTGCAACCACCCAAAGAGTTAATCAGCTGGTTACAGTGGTCACAGAATGTATGGATTTACATTTTGTACAACTACAAGGTACAAATGATTTTAATTAAGTTTCATATCAAGCCTCTTAACTAATTTGTATGTCTCCAAAGACCAACAAATCATCTGCTGAGAGCAAGAAGGATGATAGCTTGTATAACGTTAATGCCCTTCTGGCTCTCAGCAAACAACATGTACACCATTACTTGAAGTTCAATGTGTCTCCTTCAGTCAAGATTACCCTCTTGAAGAGCCATAATCTAATACAACCAGGGTGCTCTCATGATTGACGATGTAATTAGTGCTAGCAGAAACATAAATGTGCATGATCACCATGCATCGATTCGTGCATGCACACTGCATCTAGTAGTTAATAAACTAATGACTGGAGATAAGCCACTAAATATTGAGATGACTTAATACACTAGCATGACACGTTCACATGTCTCCATTTTCATAACAAAGAACTCTTTAGAGTTTATCACCTGAAATAGGGTGTCAGCGGTGGGATATAGACCCTTTTGGACCTACAAAGTATGTGAAATGTAGCCGCATGTGCAACCAAACAGCTCTACTTGTATATCACTGTGCATGATATGCGGCAAATACCCTTACATGTAGCCAAAAAATACAATGCTGATCAAACAGAATCGGAAATGAGGATCCAAAAAGATGGCATATATTTGCTGCTAATTGCACATGAAAGTGTAGGGTGTCAAAAGTTTTAGAAAGGACAGTTTAGTGTGATTTGGGTCGAACTAATAGGACGGATAATGGTGTTTGATTATTTTGAAAAAGAACATAGACATGTGTAGGCACTCATATCCATCAGGATTAAATCAATTCATAAAACGATCATGGGTGTTTATAAAGATGTATAAAAGTACAGAGGGGTGAGTTAAACCTTATTGCCGATGAGCATCTTCCAATAATTACTTTAAATCATTTTGTCTATGAATTTTAAAAACAGTGGCAGCGGTGGGATGGCTAAAACCAATAGATGTACTCTTTCAGTACCACACACAGAAAACCATATGCACTTACATTATCAAGTTGAGTAAATGGCAGTTAGAGTGTTAATCCACTCAATACCACAAGTTCAGGTCAGGAATACAATCTAAAAAGTCAAATTCTGGGCTCATGGTGTCAAAAGGGTTAGAGTACTTATACTTGCCTTTTCTGCAGATTTTTTTCTCTGAGGTAGAGGGGGCCGGGCTTCCTCAGGTGGTGTCATCTTGGGTGGGGTCACCTCCAACCCTGGTAGGGATATTCCTCCTTGTTTCAACATCTTATGTCCGTTTGAGTGGGTCTCTGGACTTGCAGGGGCATCAAATGATCTGGAGATTGAGTAATACATTTACAAGTTCATAAAACCTAAGTCACATGAAATATATGAATTCTCAATTTGTTTTACTTCTTCTTGTTTAAACAAATTATAATTGATTGAATACTGAATGGCAGATAAAGTAATGCCTTCTCAGGTGAGTCTCTGCACTTTCAGAGGCATTTAATGATCCGGAGATCAAAGTAAGTCAAATATATCTTCAAATTTCAGCAACGAATAACAGTCCCATGAGGAAGGTCGGAACTCTCTTTACTTCTTTTTTTCTTATTCTTGAGGTGGCATAAAACACTAACACATATGTACAGTTCTTTTATCACATTATATGTATTAACTACCCATAAAAGTATGTATAATTATAAATATATGCATGTGTTAAAGATAAGAGACAGGTCAAGTCTTCTCATACAAGTGCTTCTTCAATTTTAACTCCTAAGATTACAATTGAATACATACCTGGTAGACTTTAATACGTGGTGGCAAGTGTGCATCTTTTATCGAGAATCATTGAAAATACATATAGACACATACATATGATAACTAAAAAGTATGCATTTGCTCATGATATGAATTATAGAAAAGATGGTACTGTCTAAGTGTCTTTCACCCCCTGCTCAACATCTCACTTACTCACGCTGACAAACCATATTATCTACGTCTTATTACCATCTGATCTATAAAGCCAATCCAGTAAGAAATCAAGGAAATTGGATCTAATTAGTTGCCATGGTAACCAGACATTGATGCTAGCCACGTTCATTGGGTGAATGCTGATGGGTATATATATATTTTGCTGGGCCGGTGGTAGTGCTTTAAGCCATTTGATGAGTGTTAGGTTGATCTCAGAGTTCGAGGACCGTGTCACGTACAGGCCAACTTTCCCCCTCTCCTAGATATATCCTAATGAATATGATCTTTTTACTTTAATTTCTGTTGCATGCATTTGACAGACGTTGCCTTGAATTATTAGTAATGAAGAAGAATCTGAACAAGTGGTGATGGTGAACTTTCCTTCACCTATTAAAAAGTCTCAAGATTAAAAAAAATGCTTTCCTACTTACATAATTACAGTCATGGAAATATATGTTCATTTCAACAACTACAATAACACACTGTCTGTTTAAAGCTACAATTGTTTTATCTAAGGTACTTCACCACACAGTTAACTCCCTTCTGGCTCCAAACAGACTGCTGGGCACAAGAAGGGCTTCAACTCATGTGATTTAACACATCCTGCATTCAGAACACTGAAATTTATGGTATAGCTATACAAGAATAATTAATTTAGAATTTTGTTGTCAGAACGTTGTATAAAGAAACAACAAATAATGAAATGTCGCATAATGAAATGCCTGTTTGAGCATCTTTTCGACTAAAGTTGTATATCAGGACGGGCTAGGCGTGACTGCGCACTTATGATTGGCCAGCTGACCTCGTCAAACCATTTGCTTTTTACGTTTCTTTATAAGTTTCTTTATACAAGTTCAATAGGCTAACTGAATGCGGTAGATGATAACAATCAAGTAACCATGCATTGAAAGAGAAGGATAACTGACTATCACAGCTTTAAAGAATATGGAGAAAAGAAAAACAGGGTTCTGAACCATCTTCCACTTACTACACTCTTTGAATGCTATATATCTCTGAAGAAACATGGTGCATATATAATTCAAATCAATATCATGAATGCTACTCACCTCTCTACACCATTCTCATCACTCATCTGAGAGTCTGACAAGTCTTGCATATCCAATGATCCTAAGCATTGGAGAAAAAAAAGGAGAACATTCTGATAACCCTTGACACTTTCAAGTGTGAAACTGAATGAATTAAATTATGAACAACATCAAAGTTAAAGTTGAAGTTGACCAAGTAGAAGTCAATTTGTTCACATACTTTATATAAGTATAAAAAGTGTCCAAAACAAAAATGGCCATTAAAACAAGTGTTAAATTCTGACCAATTCATCCAGTCTTAAAAAAATAGAAATGTTTACCTACAGAGATTGTCTATAATGCATTCATCGATCTCCTTCAATGTATACACTTACCCAGATAATTTACATACAAATATATATACCTGTACAGTACGCTTTAAAGCTTAACAGCTACATGTACATGGTACAAGGATATGTATTGTTATATAATCATTATCTTAATCAACAAAACACATCTAAAAGCGACAAAAGGAACAGTTCCTTTTCTAAACTGTCACAAAAGTCAAACTCACTTCTGATCTTATTGCCCATGTGACTTGTAAGCAGCCACAATCGGTGCCCAATAGACACCGACATTTTGGTTTCTTCAACGGCCATTAAAACAATAGCATACAAGTAAAGCAATCCTTGAGTAGATAACAAATTCAGTCATAACACAGCATTCCAATGTACACTAAATTCGCTGGAGCTCTGAATATTGACCAAACAACAGTATGAAACCTAACACACAAGCAGGATACTAAACAATCATTAACTTTTCACAAAGGGTTGTCTGCAATGTGTCGCTCATGATTGGTTAAAACTAACCAACTAGATAGAGAAAGAGAGAGAGAGAGAGAGAGAGAGAGAGAGAGAGAGCAGAGAGAGCACATCAGGTATACAGGTAAAAACAGAACATATACAGGAAAAGAAAGAGGAAAGGAGAGCGAGTAGGTGAAAGAATGAGAGAGAGAAAGAGAGAGAGAAGAAAAAAAAAGAGAGTGGAAGAGAGAATGAGAATGAGAATGAGAAAGGAGGAGGTGGGGGGGGGGGGGGGGAGTGGAGAGATAGAAGTGGGAAGTGGGAGGGGAAAAACATGGGAAGGGAGATGTGGGTAAAGGAAACAGAAGAGAAGACACAGAAATAGAGAAGTGAAAGTAGAAAAAGGTGAGACATAGACAGAGAGACAGAGAGAGACATACAAACAGACAGACAAAACGAGAGGAGAGAGAGAGAGAGAAGGGAAAGGGAATGAGAATGGAAAAGGGGGAGAAAAGGGCAAACAGAGAGAGAGAGAGATAGAGAAAGAGAAAGAGACAGACAGAGAAGGAAAGGCAGAAAAAGAGAGAAAGAGATAGAGAGAGAGAGAAAGAGATAGAGAGAGAGAGAAGAGAGAGAAGAGAGAGAGAGAAGAGAGAGAGAGAGAGAAGGAAAGGCAGAAAAAGAGAGAAAGAGATAGAGAGAGAGAGGGAGAGAAAGACAGAGAGACAGACAGACAGACACAAAAAACACATTAAAATTGTTGTCAAGTCATACAGGACCGAACTCACTTCCTATCTGGTATCCCTATATTCTTTCCTGATCACAATAGAGATGGTGGGTGCTATGCAATTACCACAAACCAGTATCCTGATAAAACATTAGGTAACAAGCGCATTTGAAAGATAAACAAAGACTTCCAGATTCTCGACATGACTCAAACCAGTGGTTTGATTAACTTTTGGTAAACTTTGATGAGTGTATTGTTCTGTGAAATAGATGATTTGTCAAGTTCGTGTTTATTTGTGACATGGCTACAATGATTCATCAAATACAATTTGGGGGTCCACCGGAGGATTGATTACTAGATTCACTTTGTGATGATAATTAGAGCTCTGAACTATCTCTTAATTAGGGCAATCCAACCCTTGTGATAACTTCAGCTATATGAAAGCAAAAAAATAAGAAAAACAGGATGGCAAACCTTTGAAATAAATTGAACCAATAGCTATACGTTTTCGAAATATGAGATCACTATAGCTATGCGAATATCAAATTGGCAATTTTGTCTGTGGATTGTGATTTAGTCATGGATAACTCTCCCCTTTGTCATTTGAAAAAAATGTCATTAATATCTGACTTTTTCCCAAGTGCCTTCTCCCTTGTGGCACTATGGTACTCAAAATACATTATGAATAGTATATTAAAAATACCCTCCAGAGTCACACATTTTGAAAAAGATGACACTTTAGTCATTTAGTATAGGTCCATGGTTGGTACAAATGGGAAAGTTGTCTGGCACTACATCACAGTGACATTACCTATTCAGCCATTTTGAAGTCCCCATAAGCATAATGATTACAACTTCAATCATTCATAACTTTCTTATTTTTTGTCAATTTTTTTGTTCAAACTTTCATCAGGATGCTTTTCTAAATTGTCTGCTTTCTAAAAAACTATTGCTTAAAGAAGATGCTTTTTGGAACATCTTGATGGACTGTTTTCCATTTGTATAACATTGATTTTGTTTGTTTTGTTCAAGTTATGGGTGTTGTAGGTTCATGACAATTTTTTCTTTGATGCCTATTTGCATTCAAATTTAAGATAAATAATTAAAAGATAAATAAGATAAAAGCTTAGAGAGCTTAGCAAATGATCTATAATATATATATATATATATATATATATATACATATATAAAATAATAGAAGATAGAGAATGGAAAGAAAGGGGGAAAAGTTATATGGATCTAAGAGTGATGATGTGATGATGATCTTGAATTGAATAAGACATTGCAAGTAGCAATCAATTGGAAGAATGAATGAATCACTTACTTTCTAATTTACATTCAAGAACCATCTACATCCTTATCTATTAGTGACATGCATTAATTAAGGAAGCAATATATTACACAACAGCAAAAACAGCTGACTCATTCAAATTATAAAAAATACTTAACGACTTATGCAACTAAAATAGATAAATCCATATTCTCATTTCATTGAAATATAGTTTCAAGGGGAAAATGGAAACTTGAGAAAAGTGATATCTTAATGATTTCAGGTTGTTTTAAATATTACTCTGTTAAGACAGTTCTTTAGCAAGGTTAGCGATACTGCTTTGTATATATATATATATATATATATATATATATATATATGGAAATAAATCACACAATACTTTTGTTTGTTATGAATCCTCAACGCAAATTATGAATGGCCACTGTAGGCACACATTAACACATTTTAGTTTTCTTGAGTTTAACAGAATGATTAAAAGTGATCATAATTCAAGATAAAGCTTGACAACTAGATCATTGATCAATAATTATACCTTTAGCTTCTATTAATCTATTATGATCTCTAGACTCTATACAGGTTCTAACCAAATAATATGGCATATCATTTCTGTCAAGATGAATATACCAGTAATTTTAACGCCATGAATACCAAACCATTTATTGAAGGGGTCTATGATCCTTGACTAATTACACATTCTAACTTTAAATCTTAATCGTAAAACAAGAGAGGAAGGAAGTTGACTCGGGTTTGATGAATAAAGTTGGAAAGTACCAAACTTAAAAGATTTTTTCCCTTGGGTATTTACATGGAATGAGAAAGTGAGTCATGTTCCATTAGCATTGTGATGGCAGGAACAGTGTTATTAATTTTGTAACTCCATGACAGAGCTGCTGACAACTTAGCAGTATAAAGCTATTCTCATCACGCCACAAGCTAAAAACATCCCGAAGGAATAGACACAACTGGTTTGGAATTAAAAAAGAAAAATCCCCATTCACATGTGATGCAATATCTAAATTTTAAAGTAACATGATATTGTTCTTTAGTAAGTGAAGTAAAGTAGGGATGAAAGAAATAGCTGTCCATAACAAAGGTTGTATGCATACTGACCTGTATGCTTTACTTACTTTGCCTATGCAGTTTACCATGCAATATATGTAAACATGGTAGCCAAGGCTTCAAACTTTCTAAAGCACTAAGCAGAATTTATATTTTATAATGTATCTAAATCTATGGAAAGAGTTATCAGTAGGGGTATCATTTTCTGCCTAATATCTGTCCCATTTGCAATCAGTAAATTTTCCAGTTTACAAACAAAAGTGGCAATATGATAAATCATTCCTGCATATATCTAAAGAGCTTTTGCATGGAGGGGGGGGGGGGGGGGTAGTTCCTTGTGTGAGGGGAATGCAGGTTGCAGAATCTTCCTACTTTATTATTTTAATTCCTTTGTTATTTCAAACCTAAAAAAACAATTAGAGATCAACCTTGCACATAATCAATCATAGATACATGTATGTCCCTCAACAAGATATAGATGACAGTGTACTTTTATACAATGGTATTATGGTAAGTGGAGAAAGTTCTGCGGGGGAAATAACAACTATCTAAATATAGGATCCTGTTTGGCCTCTATCTCAGCAGCAACCTACTGTCCACCCAATGACATTCCTTCCATACTTCCTTGTATAAGTAGCAGGGATTTGAGGGATAGATACTTCACCCCCTCCCCTCCCCCACATTTCAAACAAATGTTAGAATGATTCATTTGACAGAGGAGACAAACAAGACATTATGCTTTGTTTTAATCTGGCATATCTGCACACAGAAGGGGAAGTTTTGGCGATCCAACATTTGATATATATAGTAAAAATAGCTACAGGCTTATTTTGTCACATGTATAGGGTTAGGGTAACTGTTAGTGGGTGCAATCTGGTTTTTGGTTAGGCTTCTAGTTTAGGGTTAGGTATGATGTTTAATCCAGGGTTGATATAAGGAATGAATCATTGGTGACATCCACCGTGATCACCATATCTTGAAAATAATGTTCTCTAATGTTATCCCGCACTGTCATTTGAGTTACTTGTCAATGAAAACCCAAAACATGAATTGGGACTAACCTTGGGTGGTGCTCTGCGTCATATTGGCATCAGAAGCTGATGAATCTGTAGGGAAGACTCTCCTCCTCTCCTTCTTCTCGTTGGATCCCTTGTTACGTCTCACGATCAGTCCGTTCTCTTCTACTGCCTTCCAATCTTCAAAGAGCATCAGGTAATCACTAGTGCCACTACCGGCACTTGCCTGCGAGCCCTCTCGTGACAGGGTCCTGCGATGTCCTTCCAGGTCGTAGGATGCTCCAGAAGTGTGGCCATGTTTGGCCGACGGCGACAGATCCCCAGTGACTTGCTCATAGTCGGAACCTTCATCCGATGACAAGTTCTCATTGTTGTCAAAGTTCACCTCAGTCACATATTGATAGGTATCAGGATCTGCATCATCAGCCTGATCGTGCGACTCCAACTGATCCGTCTTCTCCTCCTTCTCCTCCTTCTCGTCATTCAATCTACGAGCGTTCCTGCGGTCTAGTTCTGCACGGATTACCCTGATGTCTTCCATCACAGATGTCCCAACCGACTTGGGTCTGGCATCATCTGACACAGAACCATGGGACTTACTCCTTGGAACTCTGTCCTTTGTGGTGTTTCCACCCTCAGGATTCTCCCTCTTGAAGAACAATGGAACAAAGTCCTCAAAGGCACCCTCACTGTGTCGCTTCTTCTTCAAGTTCTGTCTTCCGGTGGCTTGTACCGTCTCTGGACTTGTCTTGGCACGGTCTCGCATGTTGACATCTGGAAAAACATCTACAGAATCCCTTCTCTCTTCTTCCAGCTCCACATATTCAGCCTCTGTTACCACCTGTATGTCATTGGTATCTTCCTCCTTGTCTTCACTTGGTTGTTCTGAGGCAGACGGGGTCTCCAACTCCAGACTTGTCTCTTCTCTCTGCTGCCCCTCATCGGATGACAACATGGTTGGGACTTCTTCATACTCATTACCGTCCGATCCTTGATCATCACAGAGAGACATGTAGTGTTCACCTGATGCTACTGGTTGGCTGACCTGCAATCAAAAGCAAAAACACAGACTTACATGTATGTCCTCATCTTACCAAGCATTGCTTCACATCACAAACAGAAGAAAATTAGTTGTAAAATGCAAAGCATGATGCAGTTGGTGTCATTAAATTTAAGTTAAAAAGTAGATATATTTTTCTGCTCTCTTCTGTTTCAGTCAACTAAAGCCCCATCTTTCTTCAAAATTGAAGAAACAGGTTAAAGACTCTCTAGTACAAAAAAGGTCACAGGACTGGCTGAATCATATCCAGTCACTTTCAGTCCAAGGCAAGTTTTTTGAACTTGCAAACTTGGAATCAAAATCAGTAGAATGGAAAAGCCTGATATACAACCTACCCAACAAAGTTGCAAAATTTCTCATGAATTCGCTTTCAGATACACTCAATACGAATGCAAACCTTACTAGATGGGGTAAAAGGGCATCAGCAAACTGTAAAAAATGTGAAAATAGAGAAACAGTACACCATGTATTGAACGCATGCCCTGTGTCACTTGACGAGGGACGCTATACTTGGCGCCATGACAACATACTTTTGTACCTTGCCGAAATTATTCAAGAAGGCATCGCCTCTCTTCGCGACACTATTATGTACACAGACCTGAAAGTAGAGCGATGGACAAAAGAAGGCATCTCCACAATTCCACTAGAGTGTACCCAAACCAACCTCATCCCAGACATTTGTGTTTTTTGGAAGAACTTAAAGAAAATCCTCATAATTGAATTGTCAGTTCCCTTTGAAATGAATGTTGTTAAGGCACATGAATATAAATCGAACAAGTATGCCCCGTTAGTTGCCGATATACAGGCTAATGGATATTCTGTGGTGTATCTTCCTTTGGAAATCGGCTCTAGAGGTCATATTTCGCCAGACAATGTGACGAGGCTAAAGCAGCTGTTGAAAGAAATTGGAAAACCTGTCAATTTGAAAAAAGTTCGACAGACTCTATCCAAACTATCTATTGTTTCTTCGTTTGTCATCTACTACTCAAAGAATGCCAATAAATGGGAAACCAAAATTCCCCTTCGCATTTCAAGTATGTAATTACTCACACACACACATTGGTTAATACACCTTGTAACCAGTCTTATATTTTCTTTCTACTGCTCGCCTCTTTTCATTGCCTGGCACTGATAGAATCCTCTTGTATTAAACATTAACTCAAATCAAACTCTTATAATACTCATTATGTATGCTTCGTATTTATTAAGTTGATATATCAAATGAAATTTCAATATTTAGCTCCTCTTATTTCATCTTTAGCTAGGAATATCCATAACTCCTCAGCTTTCACTATGTTGTAAAATAAGTAATTCTTTTGTTGATGTTACATAACATTATTCATTGTATTTCTACATGTATGTACTTTTAATGCCCTGCATTTTCCAGTAAAATGGAATTGTCCTGGGCTATTGTTCTCCTTTGTTGTGCAAGTTCTGAACAATAAAGTGATGTTTAAAAAGTTAAAAAGAAGATATATTTTTCTGCTCTCTTCTGTTTCAGTCAACTAAAGCCCCATCTCTCTTCAAAAGAGAATTACAATCCCAAGAGAAAATATCTGGTGGCTTGAAATCATGTCTGTTTTATCTTACAGATGCCATTTGCCATAAACACTTAGTATTCTCACAGAACTATAGAGTATTGAATAATGTTACAAGTACGGTACTCTATTGTCAGAAATTTAGAGGATTCGATTCATATCATGCATGACTATTGATGTTTGGCATAGAACACAGTGCTTCTGCTAGCTGATGTGATGAGGCTGGTGTGGGACACTTGGTATCATGAGGCCTTAAGAGTCTGGACCTGTTTTTAATTTACATTAATGATCTTACACACATTCTTCTACAACGACATTGTTACTATTATTTGGTGGGTTTTCGGCAACAAAACAATAACAACAACAAAACAACAAAAAACGTTTTTTTTTTTTTTTTTTTGCCCCCAAAATAGGGGTGCGCCTTATACACAGGTGCGCCTTATACACGGAGATTTACGGTAGGTAAAATACTTTTTTTTTCTTCTTACATCATAAACTCCATTCTTCTCTTCTTCTTCCTCCTCCTTCTGTGCTTTCTCTTCTTCCCTCACTCGGTCAAGATCTTGCAAGGACCGTCCCTGCCTCTTTAACTCTCCGTTCCTCCTCTGCATCAGGCCCGAGCCCTCGGCTGAACGCATCTTGACTGCAACCCGCTGCTGCCTGCACACAAAGAGGTCAAAGGTCATAATGTAGATGAGAATATAACCCTGTTAGTTGGGGCTTTGATCGAATCGAAAGATCGGAGCGACACCTAGCTCGCACCTGTGATCGGTATCGGCAAAAATAATCGGCAAAAAAAATCAGTAGATCTTTTTTTTTTTTTGTGGATTATAATGCATGCCTACATTATAATCCAAGATGGCGGCGCATGTTTTGCCTCTTCTCCTAGACCAATATTATGAATTGACAAAGTCATAAAAAAGGCATTAAATATCAACAAACATGGTCTAAAACAACTCCAAATGACAAAATAATCCTAGCTATGATTTTTTAAAGCATTTGATAGCCAGAAACTTGAACATTTTCGGCATTAAAAAAAAAAAAAAATCTGCCCATTTTTTCCGGATCAATTTTATTGATCGGCGATTGGAAATTATTATCCGATCACACCTGATCGGCTCAAGATCGACCCCCGATCCAATGATCGGTTACAGGCCCATGAGAATATGAATCTTTTCATATCTCTATTGTCATGGAATTTCCTCTTGAGCCAGAGGTAAAGAAGAGTAACTCCCGGTGTCACTTTAACCTGTTAACTACTGAAACCTATATTTCAAATAGGCTTAATACAGGGACCACCCGGTTCCAATAGGTAACGGGTTAATGGAGAAAGATACTGTCAAAGCAGAAAGTTAACACCAAGTCCTTGAAAGTGGTCCAGATTCACAGTTTCATGCTATATAAAGTAAACCAACACACAGATTTATTAAATTTCAAAGTTTCTTGGTGCCAAAATATCCCATCAATAACAATTTGTGAAAGTTTCATATCACAATAGTCGCTGAAGTATGACTATGTTTGACTGAATAACTTGAAAGAATTGGCCAGATGGATCTGTCCAATCAAGGGAACACATAGAGGTGATAATAACAGAGTGAGCCTTTCTTAATTCATTTGTCTATTACCAAATACTCAAGACAGAAAAACTAACAATTAATTAGAAATGTGGAATCTATGTGAAACAAAAAATTACAAATACATTTAAAAGATAGATCTTTGGCATCTTAAAAGGCAAAATGTACAGGGAAAAAATGTAATTGGTAAATTTTATAAACAAGTCTATGTATTATTATGCCTTATTTTGTATACAAATTTCCTTATTTCATTGTGTTTTAAATTCTCCCCTCTAAATTACATCTCTCTCTACTGCTACGTTTTTTTCCATCCATAATACCTATTTTTCTGGGAACCTATAATATACAAGCACTGCTTTTTAATAGGTACCTAACATTCTACTTAATCTATTATATGAATTAAGAATCATTGAGACGTGCTCATTTATACTACATGTGTTGTATAATTTTTATTTTAAATGTATGTCTATATTTTTTGTAAAATTTGGAACAATAAAAAAAAACTCGAAACTTGAAACTTGAAAACTTGAAATTATGTATAATTGGGTATTCATTGTTTAAAAACATCTCACTGTCTAGACCACAAGCTATCAAATGCTGATCCTTCTTTATCTGGAATTGAATGAATAACTATTTCACATATTAAAGTTTACATGATAGACTGACCATTTCTTTATAATATAAATTAGAGAAACCTAATATAATTTCATGCATGCCTGTGAAAAAGTTTGTTTTATCACAATACATAAATAGCAGCTCTTTTCCAGAGATAATAAGATAAAACAAAAATATTCTTTGAGAATTGTTTTACACAAAAAATCAAATGATTAACAAATCAAAACAACTAAAGAAGCAAATGAAATGTACTGCAAATCAAATAGAATGTGCTTTAATGAAATATGGAAATTATTGAAAAAACATGGCAGCAAATAATTGAAAGGAACATGCAAAATACTTCAAAGAAATCAATTTTGTGAATCCAAAGTATAAAAATCATGAAAATCATGCACATCACATGGATTGAATATACCTATAAAACACAAATGCATAAAAAGAAAGAATAGTATAAAGAAACAACATCTATAATCAAACCAATGAAACCATATATGATCAAGTGCTTAAATGTTTTACAAATTATAATATAGAAAGAAATGACACACTACAAAAGGGTATTAAGTGAATGATAATAAACATCATAAACCCTTAAAGTAAACTGCATGTATATATTTCATAGTGCAATAAAAAACTTGATTCTATAACTCTTTATTAACCAACAAAAAAGTGCATTCCTGAACAAATACAGACTACCGGTATGTAAACTGAACATGGATTATTGGTACAAAAATACACAAATATACAGGTGCCAATAAGGTTCCAGACATGCATTCAAATCTACATCAAAACACTGAGATACATGTACATTTGCCACTGCGATAGAATTATAAATACCATTACAGACCCAATGATTTAATAAAGTGCAACAAATTGTGCTACTCACAGTGATGAGATATATTTACGTATTGACAACTTTCTCATTCTGAAGCTCAATGTGGCACTTTTCTTAAGCCTATCCATTGTATGGACGTTGCATGACAGAGAAAGAAAGTGATGTGAAATAATGAAATCTATCGTATTAAATTGTGGTAACGTGACATTCGTTCCTGCGACAATTGCTTCATGGCCAATTTACTACCCTAATTGTATGCCTTATATACTTCACCCCTGGACCCAACAGTATACTTACATGTAACCCGAAAACTAACTTACTATAACCTAACCCCCAAACCAATTGCAATGCTATAAACCTATTTTAAACCCTTACCCTATACTTTTGATGATGTTCTATGAGAGACAATGTTCTGTGACCAATTGGTCTATGGTCAATTTCTTACCCTAACCAAATTCTTAACTCTAATTACCCTTCATTCAATACTTAACCCAAACACTAAACATATAACTTATCCTAAAACCCATTTGCAACTCTCACGTACCCTTCCCCTAAACTTCTGACAAAGTTGTTGACACATGCCCCTGTGAAAATTGCACCCTGGTCAATTTTAATACACTACTGGATAACTGATTTCCTTAATTCAGCCATGGACAGGACCAAACAGTACACCTAAACCTAACCTCAAACCCAATTGCAATCCAAACCCTAACCCTATACTTTTGACAAGCTTGTACGGCATATGCTCCATATCTCCTAGGTCAATTTCCTATCCTATTTAAACTGAGTTCTCAGTCTTAACCCTTGACCTAACACTATACCTTACCTAACTCTAACCCTAAACCTAATTCTAAACCTAACACTAATCCCAAATCTAACCCTAAACCTAAATCTAACCTAAATTCAAGTTGCAATCCTAACTCTAAATGTATATTGATGAAATTTAAGCCTGAAGCAATTGCTGCCAGAGCAAATGTCAGAGCAATCTATCCAGGCATCTATATGAAATCTATGAAGTTATAAATCTATAAACTATATTTTACTCTACAAATTGACCAGCAACATATCTGGCAATAATTGCGATGTTTCATTAGTTGGCAGTTAAAGGTGAATAAACAGTGTAGAAATGCAATACCTGGTTCCATGTCCACTTTCTTCTATTCCTGACCAACGACGAAGAGCCATCCTAGTTCTTAGCAAACATAATCCAAGTCCAAATTGGTGTTATAAAACAATCCTTAACAATGTCAAAACGGGCAACTGTTCCCAAACTTTTATTCCTTTTGAATGTGAGTTTTGATCCAAGTCTTTGATCTATATACTCTGGCAATAACCCCGACCAAGGAAAGTAAATAAATGTTTGTCATTCCTGTTTGATTTTTTTTTCCTTACCTACCTTGGTATTAAGATAAGAGGGTTCATGTAAATATAAGTGAAAGGACTATTAACTAACATCCTTTCCTATATCCTGGGTCTACAGATAAAATGATGACTCACCAAGAGTCTTATCACTAAAACTACACTAAAATAGCACCAAGTACGTCAGGTGAGTTCATAAAAATTAGACAGATGTAAAATAGGAAGGACAACTTTGAGCAGACAATGCTGGTAACAAATGATTCATATGTCAGTAACAAACAAAAATAACTCCCAATTGCACATGTCATTTTGCAGGAAGTTTTCAATGTCAATGGCTGCTGTAAAGAAACAATTTCTTTGAACTAAAAAACACAGAGGAAGTATTGGGAAACAAGTAACATGAGGATTATTCAAGATATGTCTCCTTAGATTGTAGACGCTGTGATCTAACACCTCTTATATTATGTCCCGTTCATCCCTTGAGTAAAATCAGAGTATGAGGACTGTTTGATGAGTTTTATATTAATTGTACTTGAGTGATTTACAACACACTTCTTTTAATTATATTTCAGTATAATATGCACACTGTATTTAAAACACAAAGATTCCAAACCAAGTTCTTACCTCCTTTGTCGAGATATCTTGTGGGTTCCAAGACCGGCTTCTTCCTCTTCATCTACATGAACAAGAGAATAGAGAGATTGAGAAAATTAAAGATGATTTAATCACATGTAATGTAAATATGTCTGACAAACCTTTAAATGCATTTTTATGTTAGTTTGGAATACTCATACTGCTTAACTAATTCATTGGTATAGAATACACGATACATATGTCAGGTAGTTGATCTGATAAGTACATTTAAGTAACCGTTACCAATCTGCATCTAAAGAGACTTGGTCTTTTTAATTCCCAGAATTGATTTTCATATTTACATTTAATCAGTTCATATCTTCAGCTGATTAATTTGTTTTTATAAATCTGTTTCTTTGGATGACTGTTTTTTTTTGTTGAGATAAAAACACACAAACAAAGTCATCTCTGCGCTGATTACGGCTGCCAGAGCTAATGCTAGGGTAATTATTTCCAAAGCTCTTTGGAAGCGCATAGAGATATTATTTCATAACGTATCATGCGCTATACAAGAACTGAATATTATCTCCCCAAAAAAGTACAGTAGCTCTCTCATTAAAGTATTCAATTTTTTTTGTTTGATTATTAAAAGGAATGGTAGAATAAGGAGCGAGATACTACCTCAGAATTTAATAGCCAATTGCAATTTGAAAGTCAAAAACATTGGCATACAATCTCATTATCGTGGAGAGGGAGGGGGGGGGGGGGGGGGGTAAACAATTTTTTTCAATTCACAATTCAAATCACACTTTTTTTTTCTCTGTTTCAGGCCAATATATACGGTCATATCTCATTGATAGTTTCGGTCTTATAGCCCATGAAGAAAACAGACTTCAAAGATAATCATAATTGCTTTCCAGTCTCAGACATACACCAAGACTTTTTTGATTTTTAGTAAAGAAAACATACAAATTCCAGATTTTCTTGAAGATCGTTTAAATGGTATCTTTAGATATAATATCCACTTTCTCTGAAGAACTACATGTCATGTCAAAGAAAGGTGGTCATGTGAGTTGTGCAGACATAGCCCTTTTTTAAGGTCCTGCAACCTTTTCTAAATTAGAAACAGGTGTAGAATGAAGATTTATCAAATAATGTTTCATAGCACTGCCCCCTGCAAAACTCATTGAACAACTGCACATTTCCTTAAGACAACTTCACGCCTCGGTTAATCCCAACTCATTAACATTGTAACATGCATGTCACCCTTAGAGAAACACACATGTTATCTATGTTCATCAGCCTGTTGTTTTACCAATCATTTTTTATAGGTATAATCTATTTATGTGCCCACACACTAATTAATAGCTTTTGCAGTATGATTGATGTGAGTTATTACAAACCTTGCCCTTTTTTACGGTCATGCAACCTTTACTAAATTCTGAAACAGGTGTAAAACAAAGATATAAAGTTTGTAAAACAAAAACGCAGCTCACCCTATCATATATACATGAGCAGGCCTTATCACATGCATCAAATAATGTTTCATAGCACTGCCCCCTGCAACACTCATTGAACAATTGCACATTTCCTGAGGACAAATTTACGCCTTGGGTAATCACAACTCATTAACATTGTAACTTGCATGTCACCTTTTGAAAAAACGCACATGTTATCTATGTTCATCATCCTATTGTATTACATAGCAAGTATAATCTATTTATGTGCCCGCACAATAATTAAGAGCTTTTGTAGTAGCTTTGTTTAGTGCTGCATGTAGCCCCTGCTGCTACCAATTAAATACAGAGGAAATTCAATTGCTGGTGTCCAGGCTATACTGTCACTGTGAAAAGGTTTCACGACCCGATGTATATCGGTAATGCTAAAAGGCTAATATACACGTCAGTTCAAAAATCTATCTACAATTTCATTTAGAATTCCTTTCTTGTCAATGTTCAAAAAGAGTCCAAAGAATTCCACAACAAATTTAGCTATTAAGCATATCATACAGGGCGGCTCTCCCCTAATGGTTCAGATGGAGAAAAGTGTTGCTTGGGAGACAAAAATTCAGTACATCAGGCGCAAAAATTTGATGAATTTTGGTATGACAGAAAATAAAGTATGTTAAATAATGTTGCCAAAACAATTCTTGCAAAATTCTGGTTCAAATCCAAGTCAATGCGCTAGTGCCCTTTGGTCAGGCATTAATCCTCATTACCAGGTCCCTCGGACTGGGTTAAAGCCGTCAGTCCCAAGGTTGCTTACTTAAAAGCATATATGCTTTCTTAGCAGCCATGTAAACCAAACCATCACAACCTCAACCAATCCTGTTGGTCATACAACTGAAAGCTTATCCTGGTAATTGATAACACCTGTTGTTTTTTGTACACCCGAATGGTGTCGAATTCCCCATGACAGCTCATTACTATGCGTCTTTAATTTTTGTTCATTTCAATTTTGCAAGGAAATGTTGAAAACTGTTTGAAGGAGTCATTTTCAGATGTTACAAACTTGGAATCTTGGAATTGTATCTCCTTATATCTGTTTTTTTCATTGAAAAGCCATCTTATTATCTGCAGTGTTATTGCCTTCAAGCCTTGCGTGACCAATTATTCAAAATACTCAAGATTGTCATGATAAAATGATAAATTTCTTTCATTCCCACCTGTCAATTATGTGACTGATCTAGGTATACTGCACGGTACGCAGGTAGGTAGCCAAAAGAAGATTTTTCTCTCTCAAGGCGCAATTTAGTTTGTGGAAATGATAGACTTCCTGTTGAGTGAGTTAGATAGCGCACATCATGGCAGCTCAGTACTGTCAGCCAGCAAGCCACAAATCCCCTGTAAATGAGCAGTCATTAAGCCTGCGTTCAGACTGCCAGCATCCATTGTATAGCTATACAAATCTCGTATACATTGTAGCTATACGAATAGTCATTACATTTTTGCTAGTCTGAACATCGCGTAAAGAAATGTTCTAACAAAACATTGTACAGTATACATTGTAGCTATTTGAATAGTCATTGAACTTTCCCTAGTCTGAACATCGCTTAAAGAAACTGATAATGAAACATCGTACAGTGAAAAGCCTGTTTGAGCACCGTTTTGAATGAAAACTTGATAAAGAATCAGGGTCCTGCTATAGCCTTCATGTCGTACGCCAATAGTATAACTGGGTGGGGCTTATCATGTGCGCAAACTAATGATTGGCCAGCTGTCATGTCAACTGACCAAATCAGTTTCTTTATACAACATAGAGGTGATGTGGTCGAGTGGATCCGTTGCCGGACTGTCGATCACAAGGTCCGCGGTTCGAGTCCCGCCGCCGCACTAATGTCTTTTGGCAAGACATTGATCTACCTTTGCCACACTCCACCCAGGTGAAGTAAATGGGTACCTGGTAGGAATTTATTCCTTGAAATGCAAGAGCGCCGTATGGCAGCTGCGCTAAAGCCAGGGTAATAATCGGGAGCGCCAGGAGGGTCAAATCTGACTGACATGAGCGCTATCCAAGAACCCATTATTATTATTTCTTTATATGACATATTCTAGTATGTACGATGCTTTCATTACACCATTACTCTTGATAACTAATTTCTTAATTACGAGTTTGGTATAAATTTCCTAAAGTCTGAACAGGCATTTGGAGACCATCTGTACCTTTCATTCATTAGAGCTTCGTTTCCCCCATGCAATTAGCTCAAATGAGGCATCCTGTGCTGGGCTGTGCACGGACTTGGCAATCACTGACTGACTACATGGCTGTGGCCAATTCAGAGAGCAATGATCCTTGATGCGATGCTATTTTTGGAATCGATCGATGCTTCTCTACTCAAGCTGGTCATCAATGCCTAGGCTACCCTTTTCCTTTTGCTCAAAATGGCAACAGCAAAATCGCTGGCCATAGGAAAGATATATGTACATCCAGAAGAATATTAATGTCTATCCAGTTTCAAGCCGAAAAATGGCAAGTTGCCATCACTTACTTTGTAGCCTTTCCTTAAATTATTGAATGATATTATTTCTTTCATAGCGGAATCAAATTCACAAGAAATTTGAGGGAATCTATGTAAATCTGATGCAACCTGACTTTCCTAACATAAAAGGTGTACATGATACAGTTTCATAATTGTTGGTGTATTTCTTACAGAACAAAGTTTGGAAAATCATTTAGATAGTGTCAAGGAGGAAAAAAATATGCATTATAAGTACTTTGTAGTTAAATTATAAACAGTGTTTAAGTAAAGTAGTGAACAAATGTCAAACCATTTGCTAGTTGAATACTAGGATTCATTCATACAGAGAACTTTTGAGTGACTTCTCAGTTTAGAAATGAGTCACAGTAGCCTTTCATCGCCTAACAATTGTTTCAGCTCATTAACTCATTACAGATAAGTGTAGGTGAGACAAAGAACAATATTGGTCCTACCTTTAGAGGGCATAATTTGATCCCCTGGTGTTTGAGCGGGCATTTCCTGGAGTGTAACTTGGTTCTCCGTAGTTGTTGTGTCTGCTACCGACTCTGTTCTGTCGTCACTCTGGTCATCCTCGGGAAAGCAGACTTCGTAGATGCTTCCGCGTTCACGCGAAGCCGACTCATCAGTCACGACCATTTCCTCTGCTGCCGCGGCGCTTCTCATGGGGGGCCCTCTCTCGGGGAGGAGGGGGGATAATGGACGCTGACAGGTGTTTGCTAGAGGGGTAGGGCCAGGGGAAGGGGGATCAGGGGGGAGACGAGGGATGCTATCCATGTAGGTGTCAGGAAGAAGAGTATCCTCATAAATATTCTCTCTTACTTCATGTTCGACCGATGATTTTATCGTATACGTATACATGTTATGTTCACTCTCCCCATTGGCTAACGATGCAATGACATCATCGCTTTGGGCAAATTCACGTACTTCGTCATAAATATCATCGGAATTCGCTGACTCAATGTTCAATTTTTCTGCTGCCAAAGCAGGTTCAGTATTGGCAATTTGGCCAAGGCTTATTCTCGGTTGAGGGGTTGGACGGTCAACTTCACTTCGATTACTTGTTTCATTAGAGTCTTTGATTAGTGTCCTATTACTTCTTGGAAGGGGAATGGGAAGAGCGGGACCCGTCACTGGCAATGATTCTGATTTTATTAATATGCTTTTTTTAGATAAGTCCATTCCTTCCCTTTCCATCAAATTATTTCCAGACCTGCTGGTGATGCTTGAAGTTGGGGAAAGTGGCGCATCCGGTTTTCTTGCAGAGCGTTTTCTTCCCCCTGCGGCATCTATATCCAGAGACAAGATACTTGTCTCCTCCGATATTCCCTGGACAATTTTTTCGAATACAGCTGCTCGTTCCCGCACTTTGATATGATGGTCCATAACAGAGAGTTTCTTGGTTCTGGCAGGGACATCTGCAGAAGGGTGTGTCAGGTGATCTTGAATGTTGTGCACCCTGGACATGACCTTGAGGGGTTTGTGGGGGTGATCAGTACTGTGTAGGGTTTCAGAGTCAAGAGAGGATGTCACGTTTACAGCCTTGTTAGGAGCTGCGAGCGGTGAGCTGCAGGTGCGTTGAATACCATCATGGAGTTGTTTCGTTTGATGCAGCGGCCCTGCCAGTGAGCGCGTCATAACCACTGGATTACGAGCCGCAGGAGGAGGTGGTTTTGTTTCCATTTTGGCTTTTGGCGAGGTCCTACCACTAGGTCTACCACCATCTGTTGAATGACCAGAAACATCAGTGTCCTTAACACTTACCTCACAGTTTGTGTTACTTACAGTAGTAATCACTACTTTATGCTGAACCATAGGCTCCTGTGAAGTACTCTTGGTTTGATCCTTGAGTCCTTTTCCTTTTGGAAGCACTGCCGGCTTCTGCTTCAAGGGAGGAGCTTTGCCGGTTTCTTTGACCTTCAGCAAGCCTGGAGGCTTTGGAGGCAGCTTTGGTGGTGGTCCTGATGGTAGTGGTTTTCCAGAAGTGGCTTTCCCAACGACGTTCTTCCGCTGCTGTGAGGGTGACAAAGGGTTTTTCCTACCATGTTTATCAGAGCCTATCCCACCAGTGCCACCAGTATTTCCATTTTCTTCTCTAACACCACTCTTCTCAGAAGTGGCAGAGGAAGTCTCGCAGGGTTCTATCATGATGTCACTTCCTGTGACCTCTGCCCTCTCAGGGACACCGGTGACAGACCCCTCTGTCAGGGGTGGTGACTTTGCTCTTTCATACTGCTGGGTTGGCTTAATGATTTCCTCTGACATCGCGTCAATGGCTACCGTTGAGGACATGATATCTTCCATGCATTGTGCCTTGTGGTTGTAGGGGAGGATCTAGGAGCAGACAAAAACAAAAACATTCAGAATTAGATCGGTCGGGCTAGGTGAGGAAAGCTTGTACTCAGGATAAGAATCAGAATGAAAACAATGCACAGACAGACTCAAGGAATTAGGGCACTTTGTGTCATATGGAGAGGTCATTTCCATAAGATTTTCTGGGAAAGCAGTCGTAACGGGTCTAGTGCTTCAATAAATGCTATAAAATGAACAATGTATACATATATCTAAAACCACAAATACATATCCACTTCACAATGAATTGCTAAGAAAAAGGAGTAATTTGATGTTGCTTTTACCACATGGCAAACACTTTTTGCTTGTTTAAATTATTAGCAATAATGAAAAAATCATTGAAAACAAAATGACTTCATGTTAATTTGAAAACAAAATTTTTGAAAACAAAATGACTTCAGATTAATTTGAAAACAAAATTTTTACTCAGAACAATTAAACTTATGATTATGTAGAATAATTGTAGATTTACGTTACAAATCAAGACATATTAAAATAAAGAAGGATTCCCATCTAACTTTCTGAAGATATCACAATGTCCTCCTTTTCACAGATGAGAAAGTTCCAAAAATATGACATTAGTTGTGATAAAATGATTCACACTCTGATTTTTTAAGACACAATCCCCTAAATTTGTAATGAAGAGAAGGTGTTTATTATTGATTTCAAATATGATATTCGATACCACTTTAAGGTTAGAAATAAAGCATGAAGTGTGATCAGTATTGGCATTATACTGACATTCTAAAATGAACTGTATAATCTCTCTCCTCAATACTTATTGGAGTCATCCAATGCCTATCAGAAATATCTTCTCTGATCCATGAGAACATGAAAATGGACAGTTACAAAAGGCAAATATAATAAAATCACTGCTAATATATCTTGATCTATGAAGATGTATGAAGAAGAAGAAATAAACAGTGTGTTTATTTAAACCACTGCAAGTAATTAAATAAACACATACAAAATGTGTAACTTGATGAAGACTTCTGTGTTCAATAACACAATATCATAATTCTACAGTAAAAGGAGAGAGAACTGATTTCAAATAAAACGCACGATTTGTAACTGGACATTTGACTTAATAAACACATCCAGATTTAATATAAATGATTAGGGAGCTTAATGAAGATTAGCAATCCTTACTTGAAGAGATTAACATGATAATCCAGACACGTATAGTGAACTGTACGTGATTGGTGTCAGAGGAAATTAGAAGTGACATCAGGCAGGAAATCAAAAGAATGATATCACTTCAACACAGGGGGAGCTCTTTGATAAAATGGTCAATGAAAATATTAAGCTCTAGGTTTTTCCTGTGTTGCTTTAGGTGTATAAAATGTATCCATCATTGGGTTTTTAGCATTCCCTTCATCTTTCTCTTTTTTCCCCCTTTCTCTCTTTTTTTCCCATTTGATTTCTTCTTTTTTTCTTACAGTCTTTTATTGTCTCTCTTTCTTTTTCTCTGTCTCTCTCTCTCTCTCTCTCTACATATATATTGTCCAGGCATTTTGCATATCTGTTTTCTCTTTATAAAGAGTAGATTTTTGTAAGCCTCTATTTACTTCTCTTCTCAATCTCTTCCTCTCATTTTAATTTGTCTATATTTATCATATTACTACTTATAAGTATTATTCAACTTTTGCTCCATTACACAATTTCATTTAACTTAAAATGGTCACAATGTCATCATTATTCATCAAAAATTCTTTGCTGATCTAACATTTGTTTGTGTATTTGTTCAGATTAAGGAAAGCAATTTCATGGATCATCAGCAAACAACTTGTTCATAAAGTATGATCACTTATACATGTAACTTTGGACTAAAGCTATTCTCACAAACTCCCATAACACTGACATTACAAAAAATACATAAAAGTGGGTGGAAATTTTGGTACAGAAAATGGATTGAAATTTCTTGACAAAAAATAAAAATACATTAATTCATGGCCACTTCATAAAATTACTTTTAAACATTAATTCTAACAATTTTTGTCAGATAATCGCTGAAGGGCATACTGAAACCACAGGGTTGAGCCAGCAAATGAGCAAACGATTGAAGTCATTAACTGACTTCGCCAAGTCATGGCGTCCTTGTCTAAAATTAGTGTGTTACATGAAAACCGTGGTGTATAATTAGATCATATTTTGGGAATAACATTAATCTGCATGGAAATGTTATATGGATTGTGGTAAGGGTGCTTAATGAGATAATATACATTTATAGGCCAGGATTAATCCAAATAAAGCTAGAACTGAAACGTGGGATCCATGGGTATATTGATTGGTATATGGTTTCTGGGTGTACATGCAGTCAAATTATATTCATTTATGGATGAACATTAATCTGATAGGAATGGTTTATTAAGCAAATGGATCCAGCATAGCTATGCCCCAATTACACCAGTTAGGAATGGTTAGCACTTAAAGGGAGATGGTCGTCAGTGTAAATGTGCAGAAGGTTATAATTCGCTGACACCAGACTTGGTGGAAATATCATTACTGGGTTTACAAGTCTTCAAACAGCAAACCCGTAGTCCAATCAAGAAATACCCCCTCGTCTCTTGGAGAGTCTTCGGGTGATGGAAATATAAGATAATGACTTACCCATACAGAGGAATGGGTGAAAAATGCAGAGCATTCGTAAGAAGGCTAATCCTGGTGAATAACATTACCTGTTTAATATTGGTAAACACCCGAATGGTGTCAATTCCCCATGAAAGCCCGCTTCTATGTGTCTTAAAAGACCACGCTGTCCAACAACAAAATTCACATACATGAGATCCGGAAGAGGAATATACATTATCAAACATACATTTTAATACCTTAGTCACACCTATAAGACCAACACTACAGACTGACAATTACAGACCAAACAAGAAATTACTGTAAACCTAATCACCAAGAATTGTCAGTTAAATGTAGTGGTTGGTTAGGCGGTATGACTGTAGTATCACCCACTCATTTCATAGAAAAAATGAAAAACTTCTTGTAATTGACCATTTAATGGAAGTGACAAGAGAAGAAACCAAAAATCAATGGTCATATGATGAGATTGTTATTTTTTTGGACAAAATAGATCTAGATAGAAGTGGTCGTACAGAATACATTACACGGACCTGCATGCATGTCCATCTTTACTTTCTCCACATATCATATTCCATTTTTGAATTTGTGAAAGGAAACATATTCTATAGGGTGTCATTCTTGCAGAATTGTGTAAAAACAGTAACTTTTGCAACACATTTTCCTGAAGAAAAAAACACACACAAAACTTTTCTATCATGCCACCATTGTACCTCACCTTGTAAAATTCCTCAAATATCCAGGCATAAGCAGTGAAAGTCATGTTATAGTCCTCCATGATTGGAAACGCTGCTGCTTCCTCGCCTTTTGGCTCACAAGGAATCATGGCTCTGAAGTCCCACTAAAAGTTTGTTGATGCACAGTGCTAGAATATGAAGTCAATCATCAATATCAGCACTATCAGGACACATCTAAAAGATGGCATATCCTCTACATGGAGACAGCCACAAAATTCCAAAAAAATGACATTGAGATCCCAGTACAATTCTGCATCTCTGATCAAACTGTATCATCTACATGTATGGAATACATCCTTCCTGATTATACTAGCTCACATTAAGTTAACAGTGATCATGAAGAGATAAGGGAGTTGAAAAAATCCTTATGGGTCTCAAATCCAGGACAGTCCAATTGATGAATGAAGAGAGGTGTCCTTGTTATCTAGGGTGTAGGTCATTCATACATGTACCGGTACATTTATATCTGTACCTTTACACTGAGTTAGCCAGCAATAAACAACAAGTCCTCTTAATCCAGAATTAGAACAAAAACAAAAGAGGCAGATATGAAGTAATCCTCTATTTCTCTTGTGCCAAAAAGTCATAAGAATCTGAACAATCCCTGCTCCTCCTCCACAGTCAAGGAAAGAATCTGGAAAGAACAATTGCAATTATATCTTAGAACTTTGAAGTCCTTGCCATCATCAAGCAACTGTCCAGTTTAGAGATTCATCCTCGGTTCGTTCCAGATGTGGGTAAGCCGGTGACATCACCCTTACAAGTTCAAGCGAGGGAAGCGGCTTTAGACTTTCAGTGACCGTTCGTGGGAGGGCCAATTAGTTTCCAAAATGACATCTGATGATGGACAACCCTTGCAGACTGTCTGAGAACTTAAACTAGTTAAGCCCTCTGCTTTTTTGCAAGTTCATGGTGGGATCAAAAAGCGGTTTTCTTATCAAATTTGCAAAGTTGTACACAAATTGATGAGACACAGAGCAGTTGTGCCGCTGTTCTAAGTATATAATTTATTTTTCTCAAATTATATGTAATAGTGTATTGGTCTTATCCTTGAAGGTATAAGTGATGTTTATGACAGGATTAATTCATAGTCTAAGGTAAAAATAGAAATGCCAAACTTCTTTCTGATGTATAGGGTGTGTCTGCTTTGATTATATCTGATGTTGACGTTGTCCACTCCTCTAAAGTCACGCTATGCTTTGGACTGCAGATGGCTGAATCACATGTTACATCTCGTTTCAATTATAACCACAAGTCCACAGAACTTTACAATGCTTGAACACTGGACACGCAGTCTAGGTCCTCACTACATGTGGCTGTAATTAATGAAGGTCCAAAAGTAAGGAATTTCTTGAAGATCTCTGAAACTTTTAGCTGGTAGCTTGGTAGTCATTTCAGGATGAGCTCAAACCAAAATGTGCTTGTGGGAAATATGGAGCAGAATGGTTGTCCGATCAGATGAATTTTTAATACAACAGCAACAAATTTTTGAGGAGAGATAAATCAGTCACACAATGTTGATGTATATCACTCCAGTTTGAAAATCCTCACATTTATTAGATTGTCCTACAAGTGTACAAACAAAGTAAATATCTGTACAATTTTGGGTGCAAGCAGGATGCCTCCCTGGGTTCAGCAACCACATTAAAGCTCCTCAAACTTTGAGATACCAACTGAAGCAAATACTCATCCATATGTAGGCTTTATACAATTTGTGATGTCGGCCTACGGGGACCAAAAAGCTTGAACTCGTGGGTGAAAACGCTTTCAGTCACAGGTGTCGTCCAAGACTTTGGACAGAACCATCCATGAAATCTGCTAAATCCTTATGATGCAACCAGACCTCAGCAGGCATCCTTACGATGCAACCAGAGCTCAGCAGGCATCCTTCCGAATGAATCTATCCCACCGCTGCCACCCATGATAAAGTGATCAACTCTACCTGCTCCTTCTTCACCGACAGTTGGAACTCCAAATGTTCTCGACATAAATATAAACCCTAGTATTTATCCCCTGCCCTGTCAGTTATCATAGCCCAATGAAATTACGAGATATTAATTTTTTTTTTTCTGGTGAGGGGGTAGCTGGGAAAAACAAAATCTGGATCATCCCCCAGCTGTGCATCAAATTTTGTCTTCTTTCTGGAGAGAAGAGTGTTCCCACCCTTTCGGCTTCAATCTCCCAGCCAGGACCTGAAGCCTGCCAGATAAGTGCAGCTGTCGGAAGTTCCGATGAGGAGGGGTATCCCTGGTTGCGAAACAAGAAGACAAGAGAGGAAAGAAGGGGTGCAAGAGCGAGTCTGGAGTTCGTTTGAGGCCTATCTGTGAGGCAAATCAATCGACGGTGCTTTGAGCGGGCGTGAAGCGATCCAATTTAAATCGTCGACTGCTGTGCTGTCCGTTGCCGCTGCGCTCTGCTTCCTGAGCTGTGGATTCACCTCAAAGGCGGGATACACCCATCGGGTGGAGGGTGTCTTGACTCACGATGCTCTATAAATGCAGGGTTCTCACTTGACAGCTTAGACCGGGCTAAAAAATTTCCACAACTCCCTCACAGCTATTTGCACCAATGCCAAATGAACTCATTTTACAGATAGTTGCAGATACCTCATTCGTACCTCAATATGCAAAGAACGTATAATTCCTTGAAGAATATCTCATATTCCTCTTCAAAGTTGCAACATATTTTAAAAAGTAAAAATTTTGCTAAAACATCAATGAACATGACCTGGATATTCATTTTTGGAAGGGGAATTCACATAACACAGTAAACCTATTTTTGTTATATATAGTAGAGTAAAACTAATCAGAAAGCAATAGAACACAATTAGAAGCTGATTTCTATCCAAATATTGTTATCTTTAGTTTCGGAGAAAACTTGCAACAATAGTTTTGGCACTGATATATGTGCCAGAAAATTGGGATGATAGAATACAGAACAGTTGCGCAATCTTCTCTAGTAGTCAGGGCTGTTAGGGATATTTTGGTGCAGATTCTTCTAAAAGCACCAAATTTGGCCCAGAGGTAGCTTATACCATACTATTACGATTTCTGCCGGGCGCCAAGAAGGGCGCCCTCTGTGACCGCCATATTGGGCAAATCCAAAATGGCCGCCATCTGAGTTAAAGGTCAAGCATTGATCCAAAAAGAAAAGGGCTAATATGATAAAAATGTATATATTTATGGGGTTTTCGGGATCAGAGAATCTGATTATGATGTTATTTCATCGATTTGAGGTCTCCTTGGGGCTTTCATACTGGTCATATTGGTCAAATCCAAAATGGCCGCCATCTGAGTAACAGGTCAAGTGTAGTTATGGAAGGAAATGGGCTAGTATGTTAAAAGTTTATCTATTTATGGGGTTTTCGGGGTCAGAGAATCTGATAATGATGTTCGTTCATCGATTTGAGGTCTCCTCGGGGCTGCAATTCTGGTCATATTGGTCAAATACAAAATGGCCGCCATCTTATAGTTACAAGTCAAGTGTAGTTATGGAAGGAAATGGGCTAGTATGTTAAAAGTTTATCTATTTATGGGGTTTTCGGGGTCAGAGAATCTGATTATGATGTTCTTTCATCGATTTGGGTCTCCTTGCTGCTGCTATACTGGTCATATTGGTCAAATCCAAAATGGCCGCCATCTGATAGTTAAAGGTCAAGTGTAGTTCCAAAAGGAAAAGGGCTAGAATGATAACAGTTTATATATATATATAGTAGAGTAAAACACACATGTCTGTTCATGCACATGTTTGTATGCATGACAGGCCTTAAATTTCAATATTTTTAGGGCAAGGCCACTTTTCTGTAGGGCACATTCCTATATTACAGCACAAATAGGAAGAATTGGAAAGGGCACACAAAATCTCCATGGCCAATGAGAGGGGCATTGAGGCCAATCAAAAGGGCATCCACGGCCATGGCCTTGGTGGCCTTGGATTAATTTAAGCCCTGCATGGCATTACAGTTAATAACTAAATTATTCATACCTTCACCCAGTTCTGTAATTTTTCAGCGATATAGAAAATTAATTGGTCCTAAAGATTGATTTACATCTCTTGAGAATGTGACATATAAAAGCTTACATCTGAAAGCATTCAACCAGTCTACCTTTCATTCTTGAGACACATGAAACAATTATAACAAATCAATCAATCAAATTTTCAAGGGGTAATTAAGACAAATTTAGTTGTTAACTGTATATCTGTTTATTCCTTGCATCTTAGAATTCTATTACATTACATAAAATAATATGTCAAACATTGAGGAGTTTAACAATTTTAGTCTTGGACAAATAATAAGGTTATATATAGTCTGCATAAAAGTCGTACAGCCTAATTAAACAAATTTGTAAAGAAGTGTTTATTTCAGGCACATGAATACAAGATTCTTAAATGACTGAAATTACTTAAATAATTGTCTACTGCTCACTGAACATGCAATTTCATATCATACATACATAGCATACAGGTCCTATTTCGAGCTGATTAAAAGAGGATTGACCTGTATAATCCATTGAGCATTGACATCTATCACTCTGTATAAGGGATGCATTAGCAGTTCACAGATTGCCGGTAGCTGGTAGCTTTCTGCAGTCTCACTTTATTTATACTTATTCATTATAAATATTAATCTGTCATTTTTAGGAACTTTGTAATCCCCCATGTCAAACCGTGCAAAGGGGATCTACAGAAGGGGGACCTCAAGAGCAATTGGGTAAAAACTTTTTGTCATAAAGAATACTTTCTTTAATGTTTCTTGTAGTTGTTTATTAACAGATATACAGTTAACAACTGAATAAGTGTCTCTTTGTCTTATATTTTTTGTATGGCATTTCTTCCAAAATACTTAAATTGGTATGGCCTGTTTCTGTTTCATTTTCAAACTTATAGATTATAGAATTGTTAATCATATAGCAAAGTTTGGAAATTACATCTTGGCTGTAATATTGCTTTCCAGGACACAAAAAAACTATGTATTTTCAAGGGCTTGAAGTTCACAATTAATGTACATATTACTTTATGTGTTGTGTCCTCAAGGAATAATACAATGGAAGTTTGATTTCTGAGACCATTCCATGATGAAGTGCTCTTTAAATAACCTTTCCATTCTTCTAATGTGGCAGAGAGCCAAACTAACAGGGTATTAGAGGAATTAATTATTCTAGGTCATCAAGAAAAAGGTCAGACACAAGGCACTTTTTCCATTGAAAAAAAACAATGCTTTCTTGAAAGAGTAACTAGAAAATCTAGCTTTTCCTAGCTTTCATATATACAAGAGTAATATAAACACATACAGTTTAACTATATAATAATGAAAAAATACGCTCCAATGCAGTTAGAAGTTGAAGAAAACAATAGCTTCAAAAATAATATCGCTAGTGATATTCGTTTGTCTCGCAATGTGGTCAATAAGGAATCTAAAAGATCACGACGTTTCGTATGCTACTGCGATACTTCGTCAGGTGATAAAAACTACTGTAAGCAAGGGTCTTTTATACTCTACGGGAGGACCGTGCGGAGCGGTCCATAATTCGATCGATAATTGGAACAATAACGCACAATGCCTATTGGTCGACGCACACGGTGATCGACCAATCACCAGGCCGCTGGATTCGGCCGCTGGTTCGGCTAATGCACCAGGCCTATTGGCCGACGCATACGGTACTCAGCCAATCAACGGGCCGCTGGATCGGACCGTCTGCTGAATGGAATCGACCGGTGTTGGCTGGCAGGACGGCAAGTGTCATGGCGGCGTATCGACCACATCCAAAATTCGGGATATTGATCCCGTTGTCTCTGTTGAAATTATTAGGATTGAGACGGATATTGATAGCTTCTTTCACCCTCCGTGTATACCAATGCCTTTCCTGGGAAAGGCACTGAACCCCGTCCCAGTCTGGTTGATGCTGGTTATCCCAAGCATGTTCGGCTACGGCTGAGTTGTCAGTTCGACGGAGTCTGACGTCCCTCTTATGCTCAGTGATTCTTTCTTTTATCGGACGGGCAGTTTCACCGATGTAGGATCTATCACATCCTTTACAAGGGATGTTGTACACAATGCCGTCCCGTCTATGTGGAGGAATTGGATCCTTGGGGCGTGTAAGTTGTTGACGTAGGGTGGTATCTGATCTGAAAACCGTTTGAATGCCATGGCTCTCTAGGCGGCGCTTGAGTTGTTGGGAGACCCCATCAATGTACGGCAAGACTGTAAAAGTCTTGTATACCTTCTGATCCCTGGGTTCCGACGATCTATTCTTGGTATTGTGTATAAAACGGCGTGGGTAACCGTTGAGACTCAGGGCGCTGCGAACACGGGTCCGTTCTTTGCATGGCTGTTGTGGACTTGTCACAATGCGTGAAGCTCTGTCAAATAAACATTTCACTAGACCTCTCTTCACCGATATGGGATGGTGAGAGTCAAACGCTATGTACTGGTCTGTGTGGGTAGGCTTCCTATAGACTGAGGTGGAGAGCCTATGGTTGTCGTGTCTATGAACTAGAGTGTCTAAGAACATAGCTCTATCGGTGAATAAAATGACAGAAGCCATCGTCATGCCATATAAAAATATTTACAAATGTAATTAGTTTTCATAACTGAGGAACAAATCTGTGCTTGAATACAGATCTAAATACTTTGGGCCAATGAAGGAGAAATCTTAGTATGAACTCAGATGTAAATACCTTCTCCATATGATAGTAATAAGGAAAACAGGCTGATATGAACCCAGCCATCTATTCTGTGTCATTCTTCTTCCCCTGAACCAGCTATAGCCAGGGCCCAGCCAGACGTCATCGTTACCGAGGTCGTCGAGCAGGAAGTGACTTGTCATGGAGGGGGATGTATGGATGTAACCCCTCCCTACTCTAGGCTTACAACGCGATCATCTTTAATGAAGGGGGTTGTAGAGATATACAGTAATCTGGCTGGGAGCTTTGATATGTTTTGACATCTAGAGGGGTAATAATACCGCACTACTTTTTTTATACCATGGTAAATTGTTAAGGATTTTAATAGATTTTATACGCAGCTGCATGCAAGATCTGCTTTAATATTTCAGAACATGATATCTTCTTAAAATCAATATAGCAAAACAAAAATTCTGTACATGAAAATAATAATACTATTCAACTGTATCTCTTATTTTTCCACAAGTACATGTACAGTTCACAAAATACATTTTTCATAACTTCACCAAGTTTATGTAATTTTTAAAGAATGTGAACAATTTATTTGTCCCAATTTACGTTTCTTGAGAATATGATATATTTTTTAAAGCTAAAAAATAAAAGCATTCAGTCTATCTTTCATTCTTGAGTTACAGGAAAAAAAAACACATCCCTTCAATGGCAAGAGCCATCAGCTAACATAGGGATTAATAAAGGGCGTCTGCTGTAGGAAATGTGACCACTGGATTAACAAGTGGATATGGGATTAAGGGCAGGATTAAGCTGAGCCATTGTTACCAAACAACTCTGAAAGGAAGTAGTGTTTTTGTGTACACATGGTTTAACATTAACCCTTTAAACCTTGTTATAAATCATATAAAAAATATATAATATTTCAAAATGTCATTTTTAAAGTAAAAGAAAATTAAATTGATTGATTCAGATTTAACAAAATAGTGAATAAAAAGTAGGCTTCCATATATAATAATAATATCTGGAGGTGTTTTTTCTTCATATAGTAGGGCAGGACTATACTGCACTCGTAAAAAAATATGTAAAAGAAAAATTTGAAGAAATACATTGGCTTGATGACTCTAAATTAGAAAAATGTATGATGCTACTAATCAAAGCTATGTGTGGATATAATCTCTTTAATAAAATATAAATCCTTCTAATTGCTTTCTGTGTTCTTTAACTAACCTCTATGATCTATCCCAATAATTTGTACTAAAATGATTATAAGATATAATGGATTATCCCTTTAATAAGGTGGACTGACCGTAATAAACATGCTAGAAAATTGGACAGACTACTGATTTAAGAGGATAAGAAAAGGGGTTTATATCAAGATCGTAAAACAATGAAATCAAGGCTAGTTTAACAGGGCAGAAAATGGCAAAAACTTGGCAAATGCTAGTAGGATCCTTGCATTCTCACTGGAATTTAAATAACTTGTTAAGCGTGATGACAAATTACTTCTCTGATTGGTAAATGAACAGGTTTTATTATACATGCCATAAGCACGAATACATCACACATACGATTTGGGGCAATCCAGAAATAAACATTCTTGGCCAGTAACTCAGAAAAACTGGACACCGTGCCAACTGCCAAATAGAGGTATTTTTGAAAGCTCTTTTGGGCATTATTGAACCGTTTGTCGGTATAGTCAAGTAAAGGGAAATACCTGATGGTTTCCTATATGGGAATATAATGATATACCTGTATTTGCAATATAACGGTTTTGGGAGAAAGGGAGAGAGAGAGAGAGAGAGAGAGGGAGAGAGAGAAAGAGAGAGAGACTGAGAGGCAGACAGGGAGGGGGAGAGGGGGGGGGGAGGAGGGTAGTGTGTGAACAGGGTATTTGACATTGTATGTCAAAATACAGTGAAATGGTAGAAAAAGGGATGAAAGAGGAGGCGAGTTGACTCAGTTGGTAAAGCGTCTGCCTGTCGAACCAAAGATCCCGGGTTCGACTCCCACCCAGGCGGATGACTGAAGCCTGCGTTGTGTGTTAACGTGCCCCTTCCCTTGTTCATAGATGCAGGTAATGTCAAGTGGAAAACACTCCGTCCCTCGGATAGGACGTTAAATGGAGGCCCCGTGTACAGGAGAGTCACAACCCTTGCACGTTAAGAACCCATTGCACTATTCGTATAAGATTAGGGGGAAACCCCGGTGTAATGGTCCACCTGCATACCCCAACCAGGCCGAGTATACGGCATCTGCAAGAATCTTCAGTATTGAAGGAGGCAGATTATCTCGAAGAAGAGAAGAAGAGATGAGAAGAGTAGAATCAATATTGACAAGTGAATGTATGATACTTTTCCTACTACAGCATTGAATGGAGATCTATCAATTCTGTTTGTTTTGTAGATAAGGACAAAAAATGAACTTGATATCAGAAATGAACATTTAATGTGCATTAATAAAAATAAGGGGCAAGGTCAAAAGTTAAAAGTTGTAAAATGCACTGCTCTTGTTCGGCTGTGCATTCATTGTTTTTATAGAGTGAATAGGCTGCTGTGTAGACCACTGCGTAACACCAGTGCATTTTGTAACTTTACACTTTTGACCCTGCCCCTTATTCTGATGTACTGCTCATTTCATGGCTGAAAAATTATAACAAATATGGTATTATTGTAAAGAGGAATAAACATACTTCTTAATGATACTTAACAAAGTAAAAAATTACCCCATGACAGGTGAGATATAATTGATCAAACTTAAGCTTACAAACTTTTTGAGAGACTTATTTCCATTTACATAATGGTTACATTACATATCTCACACCCCTGACACTAGTCTAATTAACCCAGGAAATCTAGTTAAAGAATAAGGTTATGTTTGCGTGAGGTAGTGAGGTTTGATGTCTTCATACTGTGAGTGATGATGGTTGTCTTGCTCTTATCGCAGCTAAAGGGGAGGCGGGTAATACACCTGATATCACGATGGCTCCTGCCTGCCGTGACACCCTCTAATCAATCTCATTAGCAAGTTGTGAAACGTTTCCCTCGGACGGAGAAGTTTTAGAAACTGTTTGTTTTGATTGCTGTTGATGAGGTTTTTCAGACATCTTGAGCATTCGTGACTTGCAAGAATGCATGTAATATCATGTCGGCAATTTGCAATCCATGTTATGTATGTATCATATATCTATAAATGATGTTACAAATAAGCATGTAGTTTAAGCTCCTACCAACCTAGGATTTTAGTTGGCAAGCTTTCATCCACTCCTGTGGACTTTCTCAAGCTGAGAGATTTTTCACACAGTCTTCTGCCTCTAGATCTTGAAACTCAAACTTATAACTACATTTCATGGTTACTCCAACTATTAAATAAAAGCTTTCTGAATCAATGTTACAAGTTAGGCTTGAATGAAATTAAAGACAAGGAGAAGTGCCAAATCAAGTAGCTTGTGAACACAGCAAATATAGCATTCCTTCTCTGTCTTATTGGAAGCAAATACCGGTACTGTAAATTTTGAGCTTCCAAACTGCCAGATGAATCTAAATCTACGGCTTTCTCAATCCCTTGATGACGATAAACTTTGATTCTTGTTAAATTTCAAGTCGATCCAACTTCACTTGATATCATTCAAGGAAACTAATCTGGTTTCCTCCGCTTCTCAAAATATCCTCCCTCCGACCGCATCACATGACCTCTTCACCTCATTGCACCATCCTACTCTTGTTCCTATCCCACGATTCCATTTCCCCCTACTCTCGATGGTTAAGATAAACATCTCACTGTCTACTTCAACTATATGCCCTATTCAGACTACACACAATTTTAAGATGAAACACGATTAAATAATCATCACATCACACACATAAATAGGGGTATGATATAATATTACGCTTTTATATAGTGCTTAATACATCAACGAGGTCTCTAAGCGCTTTACAGATATTATTATTAGTCATTGGATTCAAAGTTCACACGTCTGCACATTCTCCACTCCCTGGGGAGCATTCAGGCCAAGCGTCATTTTACAGACACTGTAGTGGCAAGTATAGATTAACGTCTTGCCAAAGGACGTTCATGTCGGGCTGGGATTTGAACCCTGTACCTTGTGATCTGCAATCGGGTGACTTATCCACTAGACCACAACACCTCTACGTCGTGTACAGAAAATAGTTTGGAAGAGGTCAGTTGACATGATAGACGGCCGACCAATCATCAGTGCTCGTTTATGATAAGCCCGGCCCAGTTAAACAATTTTCTTAAGATATGACGTTTAGACTAGAATGGGACCCTGGAATTTCATTGAGTTTTAGACTGTAACGATGCTCAGAAACATGCGTTTAGCTTCATGATGATTCGTCATACGACCTTCCATTATGCAACATTCAGACTATAAAAAGTTAATTACTTTTCGGTTTCCGTATAGCCATGGAATAAATTTGTTAGTGTGAAAGAGGGGAGCGATGTTTAAAAGTCCTCGTCCTGAATTAGGTTTCAAGTGAGAGTCTACGCTGTGTTTCCCCTCATCAAACAGCATCTCTTGAGATTGATTGCACACAGAGATGTAGAATTGCAGACTGATTTGGACGGAAGCGTGGTAATACTTTCAATTCATTCCAAGATCAAATAACTATTTTTTCTTTGAACTCAAAGTCTTGCTTGTACCAATGTATTTGGATGAATGGGAGTTGGTGGAGGATGTGGGATAAGATTGAATATATTTTCTTAAATCATGTTAATCTTAAAAATCCACAAGTTCCTTGAAAACCAATAAATTACGAGGCCCATTATACAAATATACAATTTCATGTCTGGTTAGATTTGTACTAGTTCCTTATGGTCACTGCAGACAAATTAGAAAAAGGAATTCATCTATTAATATAAAAGAATTACCATCAGTCATTATCAGCCTGGTCATTATTGTGCAACTTATACCACATAAAAAGACTATCAAATGTCATTAAAATAATATGAATATTAAAATATTGACTTAATTTGATTCCATTTTTTGAAACAAATTCACCAATCTGTACAGATATCATTAAACTGTATTTTTACATATGGATCAAATCAAATCCCAAATTTGATTTTAAAAGCAGAAAGGAGAAAGGATCTTATATAGTAGATTTTAAAAGTTTGATCAATTTGAAAAGTAGGCCCATTAACTGACTGATTTGTTTATTTTTTGGAGAAACTGATCATATACATAGTACTACAGAATGAGACAATGTTTGTCAAATATTTACCTATGTATGAAAGAAATTTCTCAAGCAAAAATTGTACTTTGATCCTCTTCCAATGACTTGTTTGTCTGCTGTTAAATTAACCCTACATTATATGACATCACCTAGAAAAACATTTTGTGTTTATTCATACATGTACTTTCTCAATTCAGGATGTTTGTAACCATTATGATACATGTGTGCACTTTTTTGCGATGATCAGTCATTCATTAATTACTTTCAAGGAGCTTGCTAAAGTTAGCGTCTGGTTTTGATCTGCAGAGTGGTGACATATCACTTCTTAATCCTAATGTTAGCTGAGTCATGCCTGAAAAGTTTTGGAAACTGGGTTAAGTGGCTCCAATCTGTCTCATCCGATGAAATCATTAAGCTTATGATGATAATTATGACCATCTTCATTCAGGTTTTCTTTTTAGCGATATCAAAAACTCTTCTTGCTATTCTTTTAAAAAATGTTAAAGGTGTCACATAACAATGTGCATCTCAGCCGTAGTTCATTTGATAAATTTAAAATGGAACATCGATTATAATATCTTATTAGCTGAACTGGACTTACATTACCTTTGTACTGGCCTCAACCGGTGTTTTTGAAGTGTTTTATCATTGTGTAAAAGGGGAGCAAATTGTGAAGCACTTTGTAACTGCAAGGTGTTAAAAACATTCTTTCAATTCATTAACTTATTATCTACTTACCAATGATATCTAGATTGGTAATATAGTCATCCATGATATTCATATTAGGAAGATATTAACCTATAATTTATGGGACTATTCTTATAATAGATATCAGTATGATGTGAGATCAGTTTCCTAAGATCTCGGTAAGATGTGAGACTACTTCTATATTGTAGTTAATCTCAATATGATGCAAGACTATAATTCAGCAGCTATCCATAGATTTTTCAGATCATTATCCCATTCTATGTGATCATACTGAGATGTGGAGCTGCTGATATCTATCTAAAGCTGATATAGTGTAACGTCACATGCTCTGACAGCCATTGCTCTTCGATCCATTTCCTACACCACCCCAATCCTTAGCTTCAGCTCTCCACCAAACACTACACCTAGCTAACCCTAACTCTTACCCTAATTACTAACATGTAACACAAAACACAACGGCAACCCTAATACTAACCCTTACCTTTGACAAAATAAAGCATAGGGGTGGTCAGTATTCTGAGATTAATTTTATCTCAGATAAAATGTGAGATATTATCCCCGGGGGGGGGGGGGGGGGGGGTACTCACGTATATTGGGTATACGGGGATGTGCCGCTCGGAAGGGTGACTTTTTCAAGAAAGATCCTTAGACATGGGTCCCCTTTTCATTAAAAAAATCCTTAGACATGGGTCCCTTTTTTCATTTATTCCTTTCCCCTCTTTTCTCCCTCATTTTCTCCGGGATTTTGGGATTTTCTCCAACATTGCAAATGCCTAAATCTCTCCCATCTCTAAATAAATGAATCCTTCGGTGATTGCATTTCCAGTGTACGAGGTGTACGCACTGACCTCAGTGGGTGTACGTACGTAGCTTGTAAACTCAACTAGATCCCGGGGTACCACATATATCAGCACCCCATGGGCTCTATAACGGGTACTCATATGGCATAATGCGCGCTAGGTATGGTATCCGCCCGTATAGGGGTCGTACCCCCGGAAACTTGTAGCGCTTTGCACGCTGAAAATAATACCTGCGTACCCTCTGTCCAGCAGCCGGGCAGCAGCGGGGCTCAAGCAGGGAGCTATAGAGCCAATGTTTGAGAGCTCGTGTACGGGTACGTTAATTAAAACAGGAAAAGTCCTTCAATTAAAACAGATGCTAGAGGTGCTAGCACAGTATAATTATGTTGCATGGTGTTTTCATCTTTATGTGTGTAAACTACTTGCAAACTACATGTTGTATGGTACAGTTTACTAATAAATAATTTTATCGAGAAACTGCAACATTATTGGCCATTGTATTATTACACACATAGGTGCATTACTATCCTGGCTGTGTATTAAAAGCTGTGCTATTGATTCTCAACATTTCAAACACCACTGTATAAAACTCAACCAATTTCACTCAAAATCGATAATTTAGTGACAATCTATAAGATCTAAATAGCAGTAAAATACATTTTTTCAACTTTCCGATGTTAGAAAGAATAATTTAAAAAATCAAATTGTGAGTCCACTGTCGAACTTGCCGATCAGCCGCATCGGCATAATTGTGTGCATCTCTGTGTTATGAGTGTATTGACTATTCATGTATTTAAATGCTGCCTATTAACGCGTAGTGCAGTGCTAAAGGTCAATATGCATTAGCGTTGACTCTCCATATGCTTTGCTGAAGTGTATTATTACAGCTTAAAAAACGTAATATTTCAAGTTTGAAATCCTTAGACATGGGTCCATTTTTCACAAAAAATCCTTAGACATGGGTACCTATTTCAGCAAAAGGACCCTTGGATGTGGGTATGGGTTCAGAGGTCTCAGCCGCACACCCCCGTCCGACTATAATCTGAGTACCCCCCCCCCCCCCCCGGGATATTATCTCAGTGAGATCAGATGCCCTGTATTCTGAGAATCATTTTATCTAGATTTTCTCTTGCTAAGACACGCCCATTTGTGATGAAATAACCAAATATAAATGCTGTTAGAATTCCCTCTCTTCATGTTCAGCCGATAGAATCACATTCTGCCAGTCTCTTGGGCAAGAGGGCATAAATGCTGATGTTTACAATTTCCTCCACACAAGCATCAAAGCCAAATCTTGCTTTAGCTTGGATTTCTCTGCAAAATGACTATGGGAATTTTGGATGCTTTTGAACGTCATTAAAACCATTATTTTAAGTATGATATTAGTAAATTAATTGGTTCGCAAAAATCTTTATGAGCATATGAGGCCATTAATATTCATATTGATAATACTGATACAAAGACATAATAATATAAAATAATTATGGTTTCACTATCATATGGAGGCTTTCATGAAGCTACCGGTAATTCATCTTTCTTTACACAGCAATGGGAAAACAAAAGAGGAAACCTGCATGTAGCGCTTAGAGACTTCGGTGATACCGTAAGCGCTTTATAAGCACCGTTTTTATTATTGTTTATTATTATGTTAAAACTAACCCGTAATTACAAAAGTTGTTTCAAAAGGGTGCCTATTCACTTCCTCTTTCATCTTCTCTTCTCATGTAAAGGTCATTTGATCAATTAAAGAGAAAAGAAAAATGCACAGGACTGATACTTTGGTTACATTCAAACAATAATGATAATTATAATTAGATAACTATAAATATATTCTACTGTGCTGTGATGAAAACAAAATTCATTCAGAGTGCTACTTTGCAGACATACAGTACAATAAAAAAAAAACTATTCAAAACCTCCTGAAAACAAGTGCATCTTCAACAAAACTTGGAGGACGGCAACAGCAACAGCTTTTCTTATGTCTACCTGATAGGTTATTTATTAAAATCAAATTCAGATGACGGACCTGTGCATTGATTCAGTGTCATATCAAATAGTGAATTGAAAGAAAATTCATATAAAAGCTAAATGAAGCTACAGAAAACAGATCGGTTGACTTTTCTATGGAACTTTGGGTAATTGATGATTATTTCCTTCAACGTAAATGTGATTGTGACAGGATTATTCTACATATATTTCTGGTATTTATGTTTTAAAAATATTTGGATGTACCCAGTCAGCTCTGGAACAGGGGAAGCCATATAGCTCTGTAAACCTCCTAAAGTGTTTTGGAAAGATTTACATGTATGAATACATGCACTCTAACACTTTTGATGTGATCTTACTTATTACATTTACAATCTTACAAAAAACTATTAAAAAAAATTAATAGGAAAATTAAAATTTCTATGGTGTATTGTCAATATCACTTTATTGCACAATTACAGGATGTTCTTCAAAGAACTTTGCTTCTAACATTACAGCAAGCTATTTCTTAATGAAGACAGAGCTAGAACGTTTGGGCGCAACAAACCCTGCACTCACTCAATCGTTGCGTGACTTCCAGATCTCTTCGCTTCAATCAACCCCTTCAACAACATGGCATCGGCATTGAATATTCAGGTTATCTCTTCCCCTATATTAAACCATTTCATAAGAAGCTATCGGTCAATAAGGCAATATTTAGAGACAGAATTAGGACCAGAATAAGGTCAGAGTAAACCCATGAGAGCCGATGCCTGATTGGTTCCAAGGAAGCCGTGCATTAGAAAGCATCCTATCTCCAGTCAAAACCAAGGCCATTTTGTTTGTGTTTTTCTATGAGGCATATTGAAGATGGACACATTTCTATAAAAAAAGATGCGATCGGAGGTGACGCTTCCGTTCGTATCAGGGAAAAACAGGTAGTAGCTGTCATTCGGTGAGTGTTGATAGGAAACATGTGATACAGAACAGGATTATCTACGTTCATGTACAAGCAACATTGATTATGATATTGTTTTGGATCGCAACAAATAAGGCATGCGAAAGGTTAGAGATGATTGGGGAGTGGGAGGAAGGGGGACATGAAATTTAGAATTTGAAAGAGTCTTCTCCTTCTTGTATATAGGCATATTCTTTATCCCTGTGATTCATTCAGCCTCCACAATCTTATGAAGCTCTTTACCCCTCAAGAAACCATCTTTAAAATAATAGCAAAATATAATGACTTACTACTAGGTATAATGCCTTTCTGTATCCACACAAATATCATACATGTATATTTAATAATAATAATAATGTCAATTTATAAAGCGCACATATCCATTCTAAAAGACTGCTCAAGGCACTTTTGTACAACATCAAAATAATTATACAATATTAAAACTACGACATAATTATACACTATAAGAACTACGACATAATTTTACAATATTAAAACTATGAAATAAACAAATGGTGCTTAAGTTTCTTCTTAAATATTTCAACTGATGATGATTGTCTTATTTCTAATGGTAAAGTGTTCCATAGTTTGGGTGCAATGTTAGCAAAAGCCCTGTCCCCCCATTTGTTATTGGTTTTGGTTGGAGCTGTGAACCTGAACGTAAATTCCGTTGTGGGGTGTACGGTTTCAAAATCTGATACAAGTAATGGGGTGAAGAATGAAGAAGTGTTTTGTAAGTAATGAGTAACAGCTTATACATAATTCTTTTTGAGACTGATAGCCAATGAAGAGATTTTAATATATCTGAAATACTGTCTGATCTACTGCGGAGAGTGATGAGCCGAGGGATTTTGCATGCTGCTTTTTTTTACCACACTTGCCACAGATAAAATGTAGGAAACACCTTTTCATTTATAATATAATCCAGTTATGACAGGACTAAACATTCTAAAAGAATACACAAGTAATGGTACAGAAAAGGACAATGACTTCACTGAATCTATATATATCATTGTATATATAACATTGATCCACCTAGAAAAAAGAGAAGGTCAATGTTTTCTCAAGTACATCAAATTTTAGAATAAGTGACTACATGAAAAAGTCAATAAAACAACACATGTTAATAGTCTTCCTATCAACTCAAGAAAAATAAATAATGAAATTAGAACATTGAAACAATGCAAAGTACAGAGGTTTCAACAGGTCATTCTCACTTCTAAAAAAACCCACAGGAATATCATCTATAATTATAGAAATTTGGAGCATTTACTTACATGAAACAAAAGATTTTCAACAATTACTCACTTTTGAAGCCAATACAATGTCCATTCCTATTAAATCCAAAGATTGTGTAGTGTTTGGATACGTGAGGTGGATGTGATCCACTTTTATCAAACAATAGATGACTAATGATTTGCCACGGTTTAAACTTGTGAGGCTGCAATTAATAGCTATTTGAAATCTTGTCAGTATATAACAGGTCAAGTTGCTACACTATCCCCATTTACACAGCACAAAACACATTGACATTTTGGTGATTATTGCATGGAAGTCTATACAATTTTCCTTTTTTATTGTAACACAAATTTGAAAAACAGGGTTTTCAACTCAAAATGTACTATTTTTCAATGAAAGGTTTTATTTTATTCAGATCCGCTACTTGAAGAGTAAGAATGAAGTATTTCCTGCAAATACCATAAAAGCATTATTCAAAGACATCATGCCCTCCCCTCCCCTTACTACTTTTGACAATAATTGCCTCCTCTTCGTCACTTAATCCACCCACGAGGGATCTAAGGACATCTTTAAAAAGTATCTACCCATACTTCTATGATTATCGAAGCTTTGGAAAGGAAAATACGAAGCAGTACAATAAAACATTAAATCAGAATATATAAGCCAAAATGTCAATCACCTATTCATATGATACACTGTGTTTATAAAGCTGAATGCTACATCTTTGCAGCACATGTTCAATAAAGAAGAGCAAGGATTGGGTTATAAGCCAAGCTGGACAAATAGGAGTTAGTTTGTTTATCTTATCACTATTCTGTTGCCCTTAGCAATAGAATAGGTTTTGTATACAGTGTAGGAGTATTAAACATAAAAAGACAATGTGTTTTTCAGTATGTACAAAGATTAAATATTATAAAATATGTTGGTAAATGCCTACTCTTTGGAGTTCTGCCTTAAACTGGTGGAAAGAAATTGTATACATGTTTCAAGGGACTTTCTTCAAAGACTTGTGTACACCCCTTTTGCTATGAACGATTTATTCATGTTTATAGACATATTCATAGTTATATTTTTATTTGCTTTACGTTTTAATTACACTGCAATTACAAGTTCTGTATAAACTCTCCCTCGTGTGAACAAACTTCAAGTTTTCTTATATGGTCTACCGTCTATGACCCCTCCCATTAGGGACCCCTGCACACCCTGGGGGGTTTCCCTTTACCCATGATGCAGCTGAATCGTGTCCGAGGCGAACCATCTATAATTAGCCCCCTCGCCAGCAGGGTTTCAACCGGTTCGGGGCTGGGCTTTTCCCATGTCAAACTTCATATAAACTCAATCCCTCAACGTAATGCGTGGTGGATCAGTTTATTTGGTTTCATTGAGTTGCCATTGATGGGAACTGGGCAGTGGTTTGTGTGAAGCCAAAAACAAGCTCAGTCAAATCCAGAAACTCTACCAACCTTTCCCAAATAATTTTCCTCTAGATTTGTACTTTTTGCTAAAGCCCCGCCCCCCTTAACAATAACAATAAAGAGGTGTAAAATTACAGATTATACATAGCCTTCACCGAACCACTTAAGGGTTAGGTTTCTGTTTATTGCAGAAATGAATTCTATATTTACAACAATTCTTGAAAACCACAAAAGTACTGACTGAAATAAAGACGATAAACAATTGCAAATAGGAGTATAGGTAATTGTACGAAAAAAAGAAACTTAATTCCATCAGATGTAAATACTTCATTGGTCGAGGATGCAGCTATTTTATCTTGAGACAACTATTAGCTACATTCACACAGGACCGTTGTAATTATAAACCTCAAGTTTGCAAAACCTCAAAGTTATAAACCATGATTCGAAGAGGGTTCACACTGGATCGAAAAAACGAGTATTCAAAGTTAACTACAAGCTGATGTAACCTTGAAGTTAATTACATCCTCACCTGCATATAACTTTGAGTGAGGAACTGGTTTGTAACTTCAAGTAACCATGAGTGTGTCCCTAACTACAAGATAACTTTGAAGTTTATAACCACAACCTTAACTTCAAGTTAAAGGACCATTGTATGAACCTTACCTAAGTTTTTTTTAAATGAATTAGAAGTATTAAAGTAAACTTTTTAGTGTGTAAAATGATCTCACTACACTCGAGGACAAATTGTGAACAAGAATAGAAATCACATTACAACATTTAAAAAGAAAACTACACTTTCTTCAGCACAACTTACATGTATTTCAAGATTAAAAGAAAAACTGAAAGGTACTTAATGTACATAAAGACAATAAAAGACATCAATATTCATAGTTTGAGGAAGTTTTTGAGGAAATATCTTGAGGAAACCTTTGAAGAAATATATTTAGAGGAAATTTTGAAGAGGATACATATGAGTACCTGACTAGTATGAGCACTTGGTTTGAAGTAATGACTTCTTTTGAATTGTTTTTTTAATTGATTTGAATTGACTTATTTTCCACATTTCCATAAAAAGATAACAAAAAATAACCATAATAATTATTCAACACATTAATGAAAATTAGGAAGAAAAAAAAATCAACAAGAACAAAAGCAGAAATACAGAATAACATCAGACTTCCAACAAATTAATGTCAATGTTGGGGATTATAAAAAGTGATAAACTTATAACATCACCCCATGTTTGTATTGATAAATGTGAAATTCATATTGGAAAAGAAGGCAAAACAAAATAAATTGAAATGAATGAATAATAATTACAATTCAGTTGAGGTAAATGAATTACCGGAGGTACATGTATTAAAGATTATAATGTAATACTCATATAGAAAATTTGTTTTACAACACAGTGATTAAAAAATTGTTATAACTACCGGTACATAAAGCATTATATACATGCTCATGTATATTAGGGTATTCATATACTTTCCAGAAGCAAGACTGCCTGTTTAATCAAACATGCATGTTCAGATTGTGATGAAGTGTGTTGGGAGGGGGGGGGGTGAGACAGGGCAGCATTGATATTCAGAATTGAAGGCGGAAGAAAATGAAGTGTTTCCTTCACATCACACACTTTTCAAACTGATAGTGATCTGTTTCGTGAATCACTCTGGGAAAATAGAACACTCTCTGCCATGTTCTCTACCCCTCTGATAAGGCCCATCTTGAAAGAAAAGGAGAAAGAGAAGGAAAAGAGAAGGATGAAAAAGAAAAGAAAAGAAAAGGGAAAGAAAAGGAATAGAAAAGGAAAATATGAGGAAAGGAGGAGGGAAGGAGAAGAAAAAAGTGGGGTAAAAGAGAAAGAAAAAGAGGGAAAAGATAAGGAAAGAAAAAAGGAAAAGAAAAGGAAAAGAAATGGAAGATATGAGGAAAGGAGGAGGGAGGTAGGAGAAAAAAGAGGAGAAAAAAGAGGAGAAAAAGAGGAGGAAAAGAGAAGGAAAAGAGAAGGAAATAGAAGGAAAAGAAAAGGTAAAGAGAAGGAAAATAGAAGGAAAAGAGAAGGAGAAGATAAGGAAAAGAGAGAGAAAATGAACTGATGTATGAAGAGGTATGAGAAGTATGAAAGAAGGATGTTTAGAGGAGTGAAGACAGATGGATGTGAAAAAAGAGGATATGATTCCAATATATGGCAAACTTTTTTGGGGACATCCGTCCGGCCAAATTTCTGGTGCAGTTAGAGTAGTGACTAGAACATGTGTGTGTCCGGCCAATGAGGGGGTAATTATTAATTTCCATTGTACTTTCTCTACTTCTAATAAATGCATTTCAGTGTTGTGCATGAGGCCATCAAAACAATTGAACTTTGTTTTAGTTAATTTAATGCAAGACTCCAGTCATATATGGGGAGAGGTTGAACAATTAGACTGATATGGTTCAAGGCTTCAAGGAGATATTGCTCTGCTGTTTATGAATACTTCTTGAACATAACATTATTATGACAATGCAAAAGTTTGCCTGGCATAGCAACAAATGATGCATAATAGATATATGCCACTATGCATAGCAGGTGAATTATATATTAGTAACAAGGGGTTCTGGAGAGAAACGTGCATGAAATTGAACATTACTTCAGGTCAGGTTGATTAACTTCTGAGCAGTTTACAGGTCAAGGTGGGTTTTAATGTTTGTTATGTCATACATGTATGACCTACACACTCAAATGTATGACCTACATACTCCCATGTACATACCATACATTGAAAAATATATAAAGATACAATTAACATACAGGCAGAGGGAAGAAAAATATTTTCATAGAACTATGCAAATATTACATTAAAAAGCCAAAAGGACAAAACTGTATGAAATTTTGAATATGTTTAAGCTCTTCTGACTCTCAACAAATAATCCTATGACTTGAGTCTTTTTAGAAGGTCATAGTACATCTTAGGTCAAAGAACTGTGTGTCTCTATGCATTCTTTGTTGTAGAAGGGTGGTACTATGAAGCCCCATTGCATTCGATGAATCAACAATTTAATCCCCAATTTCACCTTCTTTGGTGCAGTGCCAAGGAACGGGGAGCATGCACAGGCAATGAGGAACTGTGTAGGTATTATTCAGTTTCATTACAATTATTGATTAAATGTGAAACTGAAATTCCTGACTAATTTTTAACCCAAGTAAGATGAAGGAAGTAAGGTGAAAAGAGCCCCTGTCATGGTCACAAATTAACAATAATGATGATAACTTGGTCTATGTAAAAAAAAAATTTAAAAAAAAAGGGATTGTGCTCACTGAATTATGAACCTTCAGCACAAATTTTCTCTAATTGAATACATCTTCTATTATAGCATAGATTAGTGTTACCATGTTTGAATGTGACCAGCTCTTAATAATCTCTTGGAAATACCAAATGCTAGTAAATGACATTTTCATTATTCTAGATCAAATATTGCAATAGGTTGTTGATTTTACAGTTATCAATGCTTCAAGCCTCTCTAAGGGTTAGGAGCCCCCAAAATTTGATGGCCAAATTTCAATTCTATTGTATGGAAGTAGGAGAAGGCATCATTTAACACAAACTTCTGCAGGATTTTCCAAATAGTTGTGTTTGAAGAAAAATATTGATGAAAGAGAAAATAATTTGGGTTTTCTGTTGTATGCCGAATACTAAAATTTTGCATTCTTTCATTAATATTTGTCTTTAAACACATTTGTTTTGAAACCCTTGCACAAGTGAGTGTTTAATGACATCCTCGTTCACGTCATTATAACTTTGAAGTGAAATTTTGAGATAAGGTTTTGGAGACAATTTTACTCTTTTCACACTGGTTTTGCTTAACCCCGTACTTTGCTTATGCTATGGTCACATTACCCAAAAGTAGCCTGCTCGGCGGCCGAGCGGCGAGTTTTTAACCAATTCTGCCTGGCGGCTGCCCGGCCACCGAGCGGCGGCCGCCCAGGCACCGCTCGTTTTTAGGGCATCGCTCGGTCGCCGCTGAAGTTTTAGCCCGGAGTTAAAATTTGGGCGGCGCCTGGCTCACTTTTCACTCACCGCCCAAAATACGCTCGGTGCCTGGGTGGTCGCCACCCGGGCACCGACCTAATCGCTGGGCGATGCCTAATTCCAGCAGCGACCGAGCAGGCTACTGATCGGTCGGTCGCTGCTCTGATTTGTGACCATAGCTTTAGCCCTGTACTATCCTTAACCCCGGACTATTTTTTGGGGCTTTTCACACACGCTGTTTTTAGTCCCGTACTAGCGCCTATTCCGGAATAAGAAAATTCACGCTGTTCTCACTGCAATTCGTTAACCCTGGATATCGTGAATGTTATGATTGGACATACTTCGCATCTGGCCAGCTGCGATACGCTCCATTGCGTAGTACCGGACTATTTTTCGTTTCTGTTCTCATTCATTTGCTTGGCACCGCAATTGCGGGGTTAGCAGGAGTTAGCACCACAATTGCGGGGTTAGCCCTGCTATTTTGCAGGGTTTAGTTAACCCCGTGCTATAGGTGGGGTTAGCCAACTTTAGCCCACTTTGGTAAAAGCCAGTCTGAACAGAAAGTGGAATAGGCTTAACCCCGTACTTTAGGTGGGGCTAAGACCTCCCCTTAACCCCACCTATAGTACGGGGTTAAGCAAAATTTTGCCAGTGTGAAAACAGTAATAGGGGCTTCCAACACTTTAGGGGGCTTTAAATTACATCTGAGACCTAGCTGCATCAAATAAGTAATAATTTACCTTTATTAAAGAGATGATAAACACCTGTCTTCTATTTTGATGTTGGTCATTATTAACTCATCGTGTACGTGTAGCGAGGGACCGGTTTCATGCAGGTGTGAGGATGAAACATGCAGAACTGAAACAAAAGGAAAAAAAGGATAAATATTCTACACAGGACTTTATTTCATGTTTTAGTATTTAATGATATCATTAATATCAAAGCATGTAAGCACAAAACTCTGAATCATCTTAGTCCATCTCATAGAATAATTGAAGATTATCAAATTGCTTTGAGCAGAGATAGAATTTATACCAAAGGTAAGCTCAAATCTATATCAAGGAAATCTTTTGTCTTGTGATACAAAACCCTAATAATTATCCAAAACTGCAATTCTTGAGATTCACTTCATCAAAAATATAGAAAATAGATTTCTGCCAAAATATTTCTGCGAAAAAATAACTCTATTTATATATCTTTTCCATGAACATTCAGTTGTACAACAATTTTGTGACTTAATGTTTTCGCGATTTGGAGTAGATCAATTGCTTTTTTTAAAGGCACAAAATGTTCGTGAATTAAACATTATATATTTATTAAATCAAATCTCATGATGATATCAGAAACATATAAACACATATTACATGTACATATTTAGAAGACCATATTACAGTTGGGCCCAAAAATTTACATACACTTGGAAGAAAAACACAGTTTATTTACATTTTCATAACTGCACTCATTCCTATCAGGAGTCACATACCCGTATATAAATGTTTTAGATTGATTTGTGATGTACATGTACATGTATGCATTCCAGAAGCGGATCTAGAGGGGGGGTTGGGGGGGTTGCAACCCCCCCTTGGGCGGCCCAAAAAAACAACAAAAAAAAAAGGAAAAAAAAAGAAAAAAAGAAAGAAAAAAAGAAAGAAAAAAGAACGCACGCTGGAGAGAAACCCTTTCAAGTGCAAATATTGTGAGAAGATATTCAACTCATCTGGTAACTTAACCAAACACATGATAACTCTGGATATAACTATGTATTAATCTGTTACTTGATTTAAAAAGACGTTATCATGCACTGCTTTTTATGGTCTCCATTGTGTTAATAGATGCCAGGAAAACATCACTTACGGGGTTCAAATAAACACCCCCAAAAAAAATTGGTTCGCCGCTTCGCGGCTCGTGGACGATGCTCCGCATCGTCATTATTTTGGTCAAACCCCCCCCCCTTAGCAAAAAGCTAGATCCGCCCCTGCATTCCTAATGTGAAAATATAGCAGGAATTATAGTGAAGTTGTGATAATCTACATTGCTTTTCTTTCAGATGTATATAAACTTTCAGGCCCAACTGAATATGAAAGGGTCCTGAAATTGAACAAATAAAACTATAAAGATTAAAGAGTAGATTAGTTTAGCAATATTAGCTATTCAAATAAATGGTTTATCCATTTTTTTTTATTGCAATTACATACATTGAATGTTCTCATTGTCATAGTTACTAGTATAAACCCCCCAATATTATGAAGAGGATTTGGACATCTAGCAATCTCTATAGGCCTACATGTACAGTGCTTGTACATGTAAACTGTACAAATGAATATCATATGGATTTGTGACGTATAATACTAGGGCTCTACCTTACACACACTTTAAATCCTGAAGGACTTACAAAATGAACTATATTATGCATGGTTCACTTTAATCATGTTATAATGATACGGCCTTGTGAACATAATCTTCACTGCCTTGTCATAACTCTATCAGATGATTGTGTGGTGAGGTGGGTCTCTCATCAGGCTTTGTAAAGTCAACTTGGCTCAAGGGTGAAATATATTTAGCAATATTCTATTTCGGTTGTCTTTTGTATGGTAGTATCACACGCACATTATAGGTTGGAAGCACAATCCCTTGTCAGACCATGTGTGTAACAGCGTCTGCGCTGAGAGACTATACTGACTGCACTGTCTACTGCACACCACATAGGCTCTGTACTTAAGCTGTACTTGATACAGCCAGAGACTGACAGAGTTAGGCTCTGCTCAAGGCTTTAGGGAATTGTGGTAAAGCATCAAATTAGAGTCATGAGCATTAGGCTAGTATAACATTGTACAAAAAACACTGTGAATATAAAGGACAAGTAAAAGGACAAAATATACAGTTCCTCATTCTTCCCTCAATAATTGCTGTGGTAGACAAAGGAACATCCCTTCACTGCTATTATGTAAAAACGTGTAGAACAGGTGTCACATGCATATTCACCTTTTTACATAATAGCAGTGAAGGGATGTTCCTTTGTCTCCCTGAGGAACTGTATATTTTGTCCTCTTTCTTTGTCCGTTATGTTCATAGTGAAAGCACCCTTCCTACTAATCAGTAGATATTTACATCTATTTTTAATTGAAGGTAATGAAGTCAAAAGTCGAAACATGCGGAAATCCTAAAGCTTTACAGTAACTTGGTATTGTATATTCCTCAGTAAATGTTATTCATGAACTTGATTTATCTAGGTCACAAGAGACACTAAAATGACTCCATACACAATTAAGACACAGGTGTCAACAGGGTTTCTGTATCTCAAGCAACATACCTTCTCAATAAATGGCAAAAGGTTGACAGAAGCTATATGAGAGTCAACTACAGTGACTCAGTATCATTGTCTAAGGTTGATGAAAATACTGTTTAAATTTTGTATGAAATGTTACTTATTATATTCCTTCTACTGTACTACACCTCTAACATGCAAACAAATCCTGAAAAAAAAATCTTAAACCACAAAGATATCTATGGTATTCTTTGAAGGTGTCACTGTGCGACACCCTCTAACAGTAAATTCTCCCAGCCATTTTTGAATTTTAATTCCAAACCGTTTTCCATTAAAAAAACACATCAGACAGGCTTTTAAAAGTCTGTCAACATTTAAATGTCTGGAATGGTATATAGAGCTAATTCATTGCTTTGAGACGATTAACATCCACCTAAGATGTAATTGAATTGTAATAATATAGTTGGGGGAATTAAGGAATCGATCAGATCAGATCAGTTTTCCCAATTTTTATCATTAACAGGTGTTTTTACTCAAACTTTCAGATTATCTTTAATTGTATATATCTAGCATTGAAGTCACTACCATATGAACAACGTTACAAATTTCCTTTAATCCAGCAATATGCTACATCAATTACAGAATGCAGAAATGATCAGCAACTATGATTTAGAGGAAAATATGCGGATATCCTTGAAGCTTTATCGTAACACTTGGTAGCTATTGCATATTCCTCAGTGAATGTTATACATGAACTTTATTTATCTAGGTCACTATATAGACAATAAAATGACTCCATACATGCAAGGCACAGGCTAAAACACCACATCCTTCTCGTGCAATTACTCATTGTTAAAATAAATGAATTAATAGTGACTTTAACACTCTTCTGGCACCTAATATGATCCCCTAAAGCAGGCCTTCTCAACTGGCGGCGCGCGCCACTCGTGGCGCTTGCGGTCAGTCAAAGTGGCGCGCGGCTGTTCCAAAAAAAAAAAAACGAAATAAATACAAATTAAAAAAAAAAATTATATTCTAAAAAAAAAAAAACTCATCAAAATCAAAAAGTTGCAGTCGAAGTTGAGCCTAAAATGTAAGCAAGCCGTTTTGTTGGTTTGATTTTCACTTCATTTTGACATTTTCTGTGTTTATTGCACCAAAATAACTACATATAAATTAACTTCCAGTGTAGATTTTAGCAAGGAATTGTACTCATTATTTCACATCAATATGAAATTATGATTGATGTTTTATGGAACAAAAAGGTGTTAAAAATGCCACATCTGGGCCTTAAAAAAACCCTTCCGGGGGCTTCGCCCCCTGGACCCCACCCGGTATCGGCTCGGTCGCTACGCTCCCTCGCAACACAGTCACCAAACATACAGGTTGGCACTTCAACCTTAATACATTTTTGTTTGGGCGCTTCTAATAAACTAGTTGAGAAGGCCTGCCCTAAAGCTTTCTTACATGTAGTTTGTTACACTAAAGGAATGAACTTGATCTGATCTAGCCTAGCTAGGCCATAAAATAAAATGACTCCATATACACAATGAAGGCACATATTTCAAACCTCATTCTTCTCAATTTATTTGGTGTCAATCATTTTAAAGACATTCAAATTTGTCCAAAATCTGAGCACTTGAATGGAAATCACATTCAAATATGTTTTATTAAAATTATTATAAAAAAAGAAGAATAAGGAAAAAAATGGGAAAGTCACATTGAGGGAACCCTAGGTTTTCACCTTTCTCAATTGTTAGTTTGAAGAGAGTTTATTTTGTAGCTTTATCAACAAAACTGATGTTGTACATGGAGATGGTGCACAAATGAAAGCTTCTACAATTTGTGGTGGCATTGATAATCTGTTCCAAACAATCAAGAGGGAAAAACATTATTTCAAATTTCTCTTTCATTCCAAGATCTTTGAGAATACAATGAAATTTGCTTTAGTGACCACCTGTCTATATTTTCTGTTTTAAGAACACTTTAGTTCCACTATGCTACATGTAGTTCTAAAATGTTACTTAAACAATATTTTCTCTCATACAGTACATGAGATGATAGAATATGATTCTCTTTCCTTATGAACAGGGTTTCTGCATTTCAAGCAACCTTCTCAAGAAGTGTCAAACGGTTGACGTACATGTACAAGAGCTTACAAAGATATGAGAGTGAACTGCTAGCATAATCCATCAATGCTACTACAATTACAGAATGCAGAAATGAGATATGATAGTAAATGCACTCAAACAGGTGAAGGATCAACAACTACGATTTAAAGATCAGAAAAGTAAGAAATTCTTACCCCAATCAGGATCATTTCAAGGTTTGTTGTTTGTCTCAAAATAAATTGTGTAGATTGACCAAAACAGATTCCAAAGCAAGTGTCAAGTTTATTCCCCAAACAAGACTGAATTTCAATGAATGTAATTTCCACAGCTAATGATAATGATGCACCAATGAATTACTGTTAAGGTATACCGGTACTAGGAGGATATGATGCAGATAATAGGGGAAGTCCCTCTCAGACCAATACAAGATAATCAATGTTTATATGAGGTTAATGATTAACTTTGATTAATCTCTAATAAGAACAGCTGTCCACATCAATACAGATTAGAAAGAAATAATCTTTCACATTCATGTCTTTTATCCTTCACAGCATATACTACTGGCGAACCAGAAACAATATTAAAAGTTCACAACTTTTGCAAGGTGTTAAGATTCATGACAGTTTTATAACACAAAATAATTGAATTACAACTATAACTTAATTTTTGTGATCAATTTTTTTGCCACGAAAATCACTCTCATTAACAATTCATGAGAGTTTCATATCACAATTTTTCTTCCAGTTTAACAGTAATAATGGGGAAGTGTTGTAGTCGGGTGGTTTAATCACTTGACTTGAAATTCAAAGGTCATGGTTCGATCCCTGACACAGCACTAATGTCCTTTGGCAAGGCATTAATCTACATTTGCCACTCAATACCCAAGAGAGAAATGGGGACCCAGCAGGATGACGAAAGAATTTGTGATAGTAATTCCTATGCCCTCACGGTGACCATATGGTAACAATACTCCCCAGGGAGTGGAGATGGTGCACATTGTGCGTGCATGAATCTGATGACCAGCGTAATAATATTTGTAAAGCGCTAAGAGATGATATACCATAATAAGCACTATATAAATCTAAATCATTGTATTATTTTTTGGAGCAACAACAAAAATAGATAAAGTATATGAATAACACCCTTCTGTCTCTGCAGCAGACCATACCGGGTATGTAAAGGTACCTGTAACCCTGAATTTTCCCCAAAAATGTAATTCATGTAAATAATAATACTTTTTCAATTCAATTTTCAATTCAGAACAAATATAACATAACATTAACACATTGCATTAAAATAATAATATAAACATAAAAATGGAGGGATATACATGTACCCTTAATAAGCAAGTTGCTTGTATACAATATAAAATTTACAACTTTGTCAGGGAATTTTCATAAAATTTAAGAGAATTATAAAACAGCAAAATCATATATATTGCCACTCTCTATCCAGATTTTTGAATTTCCAAACATTCTTCAATAATGGATGCCCTAGGGCTCGGCTCCACTGAGAGCACAAAAATACACTGTCTGATAAAACAGACTACCGGGTAAATATAATCCCTACTTGAAGAGATGATCCCTAAATTGACAACACATTCAACTTCAATTCGATCACTGCATTTGTCATAACTCGCAACAGCTTTAATGGGTGTTAAAACACAACAGATATGGATGGCATTAATCTACTTTCAATTATGCAATAGTTTAATTTGGGGCACAGTAAAGCCATTATACAGTATTGTGACCCAATAGATTAGTTCTTTAAAGTATTATGGTATTTTCTAATAATGTCAAAACTTGCAATCCCAAATAGAAACCAACTTAGTGCGTGACACAATTTGAGGACAATATGACTGCTAAATTGACAATTTCCACCTACGTACTTTACGTCATAGGTTTATAAAATAAGAGCAATTTGGGACCAATTCCGATGAAAAAATTGAAACAGCATCAAATTGTTTAGACCACATGACGTAAACCAATTTATAAAAATGCACAAAATACAGGAAGCCAGAAATCTAGATAGCATCAACTATGGAGCTAGCTGTAACACAGCGTTCAGGCTACCGGAATTCATCGTATATCTATACAAGAAAGTAATACGATAAGTAATTACTCTTTTCCTAGTCTAAACGCAGTATAGGAGATATATCGTATAATGAAACGTAGTACAGCGATATGTTTGAGCACTGTTTCAAAAGATAACTCAGTAGTAGTGTGAACGATATTTACTAATAGTATAAATGGGTACTGATGATCGGCCAGCTGTTATATCAATTGACCTCTTCAAAACTTATTTCTTTATGTGATATTGTTCTGTAATATACTGTAGCTTCATATACATTCAAATCTGTTCTTATCCGATAGATTTTAAATGGAATGGAGTCATGAAGCTTTGTTACAATCACAGCAAAAACTTCATGAAAAGTCAAGAAAATTCTAGAAACTTTCAAAAAAAATGCTGATATAAAATAAATCACTGATATTTCATATCATCTACATTCATATTTTGTCATACGTGTCAACTTTGTGCCAGAACGTAGGTTATCATATAATTTGTAACTCTTTACAGGTGTATGCAAATGAGCATCCTGCAGTATACGTCTCCCACTTCTATTCCATGTCTAGCAGCTTCACTTTCTACTGGAGAAGGATTAATTATTGAGGTGATAATCCGATCCTTATCTTGTAAGCCTATCCTTACAGTGTAAGTCCTAAACCTTGCATTAATTACCTTCGGATTAATCTGTTTCTCCCACCCTCTCCCTAATTCAATGAAATTTGGATTTGAATTTGGAGGGTGTGGGGGGGGGGGAGCTGCAATGGGAACCATTTATATAGCCCTTCCAAAAGCCTAAGACGAACTCACTTTCAATAAAATTTGGTTTTGGAATGTTAATTAAGCCCCTCCTAAAGCTTCAGAAATTATATTAATTAGTTTGGCTTAATCTGTTTCCTCCCATCCTCATTCCAATTCAATGACATACGGTTTGGGAGAATGTACGGCACTGATCTAAAAGCCCAAGACCTGACTAGATTAATTGGCTTGATAAGTTATGATATTTCCATCCCAATCCAATGACATTTGGTTTTGAGAAAGTTTCTTCACAAAGCCCAAGCCAGACTTGAGATTAGTTTAACTTTGCTTCACACGTTTCTCCACCCCCACCCTCTTTGAATCAACATAGGTTTGGGAAACCAACAAACCAAAACAAGTTTTTTAGCCACTCCAAACAATTCATACAGACAAGTATAGAATATATACAGAAAAAACGAAACCGAGAAGTATCGATGTTCTATCATAACTTAATCACAACTAAAATTAATGAATGATACATATTTGGAAAGCTTAGAGTCTCCTCTTCCACGTGATGGTACTCAGATAATGCATATTCCACGCATGGGTGATTAAAAGCAATTTGAAGGAAGGAAACCAAAAAGACATTTGGCGGGCGGTATCTGAATTTCGAAGAAAAATTCACATTTATAGAAAGTTGAGTTTCTGCCCTTTCATATGACACCTCAATCAGGAAAAATGAGCGAGGAATGACAAAGTTCTGTTTGTTTAAAGTAGTGCTTGCATTTCCATAATTTTATTAAACGAATCCGTTTTCACTGGCTGCCTGCCGTATCAATAAACGAAATTAACAAAAGACTTAACTCCGTTTCGTTGACAATCAGCCGTAGACGAGAGTCTTCATGCATGGCTGATTGTCAACGAAACGGAGTTAAGTCTTTTGTCAAATCTGCTTTTTGCTACGGCAGGCACCCAGTGAAAACGAATTCGTTTGTTAAAATTATGAAAATGTAAGGGCTCCTTTAAACAAACAGAACTTTGTTATTCCTGGCTCATTTTTCTTGATTGAGGTATCACATGAAAGGGCAGAAAATGAACTTTCTAGAAATATGAATTTTTCTTTGAAATTCAGATACCGCCCGCCAAATTACTTTTTGGTTTCCTTCCTTCAAATTGCTTTTAATCACTCATGCGTGACATATGCACCACGTGACTAGTACCAACTGAAAGAGGAGACTCTAACCTTTCTAAATATGTATCATTCATGAATTATGGTTGTGATTAAGTTATGATAAAACATCGATACTTCTCGGTTTCGTTTTTTCTGGGACGCACTGTATAGTTACATCTATGTTCTTAAAGTACATCTAAATACCTCTAAATTCTAAAGATATAATTTGTATATCTCCATCTGCAAGCTTTTTGTATGCAGAAGAAAGACCAATTCAACCACTCAACTTTCTTGGTCCACAGAATACATCAATTGTTTGGTTGTTAACTATCAGAAACGTTTGTGTGAATTGTGTGAACTTCACCAATGGTCAATTATACTTGTAACAGTTTCATGCAACAACATAAATAAGTTACCATTCTGAATTTTGCAATTTGTGACATTTTTTTGCCATGAAAATGGTCAGTGCTTACAATCTTCATGTAGCAACAGTGGAGGGTTTCAAAGTATATACATGTACTCAAATACATGAACACCTGTATGTTTTCTTCTTCTGTACTTGTGTTAATTGGCTGTTTTTTCTTCAGGGATGGTGGGGTTGGGGGTTGAATACAGCATCGTTAATCCATCTACCATGACCCACTCATTGGCTTCCTATAGCGAGTAAATAAAAAGCACAAAAGATGCCTTGTTCTCTTTTGATTGAACAGGCAAACTTTGTAGACATAAACTGTGTGACAATTATGTTTCCTTGGTGTCGATATGCATCAGAAGGTTGTTTTCTGTCAAAAAGAGCACTTTTCAACAAACACGAAAGGCAGAAAATGCTTGAATTTCTTTAGAATTAAAACTAAGATGTACATGTAGTAAGTTTAAAAACTGTGTTTGTGCAAGTACACAAAGTAAAAAAAACATACAGTATTTAAAGTAGATACAATATTGAATCAAGCAAGAATCTACAATGGAGTTTTGGTGTGATCAGAAGCTACTCTATATTCTATAAACATAGATACTCATTGCAAAATAATTGGATAAATACATTTCCTTGTAATGGCTAAAAATATAGGTAACGGACATATGACAGGTGAAACATAACAGGCATGACACTTGTGTCTACCAGTACTCGACCCCTATGCATGTAGCTACTTGCATACATTCAATGTGTCATGGAAAGCTCTCATGAATCCTTAATCATATAACCAATCATATTGACCAAGGAAATTGCCACATTTTACCCTAATTTGTTTGTTTGTTCGTTTGTTTGTTGTTGTTATTTTTTTTTTTTTGGGGGGGGTGAGAAAGTCTTGCCTAAAAGTACAAATCCACTTAATTTATCCATTCATAGTGAAGAGCTTTTGGAGCACTTTTGTTTGATACCAAATCTGTCACAGTGGAAAGTTTATTTCTGGAGTTATTGCCAAGTTTATGACTTTTAGCTAGCAAATATTTTTCATGTAATTGCCCTTATCCAAAGGTTCATGCCAGGGTTTTGTAATTCCAAAGGTTTGACACAAAATAAGGTTCAAAATTCTGAAAATTAAATGGATTTCCCCCCTTAATTTTTGGCTTACATGTACATATACCTTTGGAAATAGAAGGGTATGTTAATTAATACAAGAGTATGTACATACACTGGCGTACCTATGGGGGGGGCAGGGGGGGCAGAGTGCCCCCCCTGACGGGCTCCAGGGAAAAAAGAAAAAGGGGAAAGAAAAGAAAAGAAAGGAAAGGAAAGAAAAAGAAAAAAGGAAAAGGGAAGAAAAAAAGGAAAGAAAGAAAAAAAGAAAAAAAGGAAAAGGAAAGAAAAAAGGAAAAGGAAAGAAAAAAGGAAAAAGAAGAGAAAAGGAAGAAAAAGGGAAAAGAAAAGGAAAGGAAAATAATGGGGAAATTAAAAAAAAAAAGACCATGGCCGTACGCACCAGGGGGGGGGGGGGCAGTTAAACCCAGATATTTTGAAAACGTACAGTTTTTTTCCTGAAAATGTAGTGTAGGCCTATACCAAATCCTTCAATTCTACTTTTGAAAATGCAAAAGTACCCTCATGACCAGTTCGGTCGCTCGAACTCCCTTCACTCCTTTTGCTTTTGAGATTCTTCGAAAACTTTTAACGCATCTTTCCCCCTCCCCCACCAGAAAAATATTCCGCATACGGCCCTGAAAAATTAAGACAAATGAAAATAGGAAAATATAAGTGATATAACAAATTCGAAACTCTTCGCTGGCGCGAACTGCTTGCTAGCCTATTTTGTATTAAATGTTTTCACTTGCGCGTCCCCCTGAAAAAAAGAAAAGGATTAGTATTGCCTAGAATACAATTGTGCCTACCCCGACGGGCCCCGACCTGCAACCATGACAACAATAACACACAATGTATGTACCAAATGTTACTAAAAGAGACTAATTCATTTTTCTCGCTCGCTACACTCGCTCGCGAATAAAATGAATAGACATTGCTTTGGAAACAATTGTGCCCACCCTTGACCTGCAACAATATCATTAAAAATGGAAGAGTTTTTTTCGCCCTCTCGCCAAAAAGGAATTGAATCGCGTTAAACGCGATTGCGTCCATCCTGACCTGCACCAATAAAAACAAGTTTATTTATTAATTTCTATTAAAAGAGAATTTTTGTTTTGCTTGCTCGCTATGCTCGCTCGCCAAAATGGCAGTGACATCGCTAACGTGCCCACCCCAACCTGCAACAACCAGTTAATAATTATGTACCAAACGTTTTTCAAAGAAGTTTTGGTGTGCTCGTGCTCGCCAAAACGGAATTAACATCACCTTAGACATGATCGTGTAAGCCCTGACCTGCAACAAACAAATCTGAAATTTATGAACCAATTATCATTACAAAAAGTTTGCTCGCTCGCTACGCTCGCTCGCCAAAATAGAAATAACACCGCTTTTAATAATCACGTCCCTGACATGGAACAATGAACCCAAGTTTTATGTACAATATTTTCCATATAAAAGAGAAGTGATTTTTTTTGCTCGCTCGCCAAATTAGAAATAACACCGCTTTTAATAATCACGTCCCTGACATGGAACAATGAACCCAAGTTTTATGTACCATATTTTCCCTATAAAAGAGAAGTGATTTTTTTTTGCTCGCTCGCTACGCTCGCTCGCCAAAATAGAAATAACACCGCTTTTAATAATCACGTCCCTGACATGGAACAATGAACCCAAGTTTTATGTACCATATTTTCCCTATAAAAGAGAAGTGATTTTTTTTTGCTCGCTCGCTACGCTCGCTCGCCAAAATAGAAATAACACCGCTTTTAATAATCACGTCCCTGACATGGAACAATGAACCCAAGTTTTATGTACCATATTTTCCCTATAAAAGAGAAGTGATTTTTTTTTGCTCGCTCGCTACGCTCGCTCGCCAAAATAGAAATAACACCGCTTTTAATAATCACGTCCCTGACATGGAACAATGAACCCAAGTTTTATGTACCATATTTTCCCTATAAAAGAGAAGTGATTTTTTTTTTGCTCGCTCGCTACGCTCGCTCGCCAAAATAGAAATAACACCGCTTTTAATAATCACGTCCCTGACATGGAACAATGAACCCAAGTTTTATGTACCATATTTTCCCTATAAAAGAGAAGCGATTTTTTTTTGCTCGCTAGCTCGTGGAATTATGTGCCCACCACTAACCTGCTACAATATCATTAAAAAGAGAAATGTAGGGGGTTGCCTGCCCGCTAAAATGGGATTGATATTGCCTTAAACACGATTGTGCCCGCCCCCGACCTGCAACAATGAAACAAATTTTATATAGCAATTCATTGAGAGAAAGATGTATTTTCGCTCGCTAGCTAAGATGGGTATAAAATCACCCTAAACACAATATTGTTCCCGCGCCCTGCATGGGACAATAAAATATTGAACCAAGTTTAGGTGGCAATTATTGAAAAAGAAGTGATTTTTTCTTGCTCGCTACGCTCGTTTGCAAAAAAATGAAATTAACGTCGCTAACAAGTGAATGTTCCCACCCCCAACTTGCAACAATACCAGTTTATATACCAAACGTTACTAAAAGATTTTTTTTTGCTCGCTCGCTCGCCAGAAGTGAAAATTAGCATCGCCTTTTTTGTTTGTTTCGGTCGCTTGCCCCCCCTGACGGAGTACCCCAGGTACGCCACTGTGTACATATGTACGTTACTCCCCCCCCCCCCTGATAAAGGCCTAGATCTATAGGTGTAAATGCTCATTGACAGCAAGTTTGTAAACTTGCAATTAACACTATGGTAATTAGATCAATCACAGCTACCTTATATGAACTATATATCAAGCATGTTGATCAGTGCAAGCATGGATCTAACACGGTTCAAGACTGAAGTGATGAAATGTAGTAACCACAATTTACTTGAGTAGAACGTCTTAATTGGCGTAGAGATTGCATGCTTGCATGTACATGTATTATGAACAGGGAGATCTCTCATGTACCTACACAGTTTAACAACTGTATTATTCATTTCATACCCCTTGTAAATTTGATGTTTTTTGTGTTTTTCATAACTCAAGAATAAAGGGTGGACTGGTTAAATTTGGGCCTAAGTTGCTGAATATTTGTAGATGTAAGCTTTAATATGTCACATTCTCAAGAAATATAAATCGGGATAAATCAATTTCACATACTTAAAAAAATTACAAAACTGAGTCAGGCCACAGGAAAGACACATAGTCTCGTCAGTTTGACACTCCCTTTAAATTCTCTGTCTAGACTTATCAACATTAATAATTTGCAGGGCATACATTTTTAGTCATGAACTTTGGAATACATGCACTCTATTGGTATAATTATATATAACAAAACATTATATGCAATTAAAAAATTGTTTCTTCGTGGAATAGCATCCTTCCTGATAAACTAGTAAACATTATAATTTGACGTCCATGGTGTGATGGAATTCTTTTGTTTTGTTTATCTTGAACATAAATTTTAAACTTTTTGTCAGTGTTCACATCATTGTAAAAGTAGGCCTACTCTGCTACTATTTGATACACTGTGTACACTTTATTGGCTCATCTACTTTTATATTTTTGACTTTGATGTTTTATGGTTACATTTATATGTTATGTTATCCATTTACGTTTTAAACATGATAATAGGGACTTTTTGATTTGCGTGGACGTGGACGTGTGACTTCCTTTTAAGGCACTGTTAGTGCCTTAAAAGGATGTCACACGTTGCAGTCTACGTTCTCGTCGTGCAAATCAAAAAGTCCCTATTATTAGTCTTCAGACTACAATCATGATTCATATAATATGAATATTCATCTTTTATAGTACAGTATATCAATGAAAATTATAAAAAAATTGGAAAATTAGTTGAAATACATGTGTTAAATTATATGACTTATCGGTATGCCCTTTTGACTCTTAGCAGATGTTATTCAAGGAATTTAATCCTGTAAATGTACCGTATAATGAAGTATATAGAGTTCAAAATATCATACTGTTTACCTGGGTCAAGAGAGGCAACTCTAGATGAAATGCTGGATTGAAAAGTTAAAGAGTATTTTTGAAATAAAAACCCTACATACATACATGTATCATCTGTTTAAGGCCAGAAAGGTATTAACACTATGTTAAACTATATACATTAAAACTCTTCTGGCCCTAAACAGACATCATACAGGCCTTTCACTTGGGTCATTGGGAACACCAGTGTTTCACCCTCAAATAATTAGACCAAAACCTCACTTCAAATTCACAAAAGCTGAACTTTAAAGCCATGCTATTGTTCTCATACACCTCTGCATCACGAGACCATGACCAGATAAATTTAGCTACAAATACTGCTGATTTGTTATTGAGGGAACCACCCTCTATGAGCACAGTGTTACCTGATAATATTGACATTTCTTCAAGAGTAAACAGCCAAACTTCATGTGATCGAGCACTCCCTTTTATGTGAAGCTCTTTTTTGGTGGTTCTTCAAGTAGATGGGGAAAGTGTCAACCCTTTTCTTATGTAAATTGCATGAAAAAAATAGATGACAAAGAACTTGCATTCATAACACAGTAACCTGTTGCTAGGATTAGGAACGGTTCCGTTTGAAGATGCTGTATTTATGCTACGCCTGAATGCCTGATTCATTTACATGTAAATGCTGGGTTCTAATTTCTAAATTCTGCACTGTATCAAATTTACGACAAGTCTTGTATTTATGTAATTCGAAATTTCTTTCCTTTTATAATTCTCTTTAATTCAACATAAAATCAATTTGATTTTTTAATTAAAGTAGTCTTCTATTTTTATGCGATAAGGTACATGTACATGTTCATGTTGTACTTAAAATGCAACACTAACAAGTTTCATTCATTTAAAGATTTTGGGTCCAGGTTTAAACTTAATAAAGAGATGAAGTTATCTGTGCATACAATCATAACTACCGGTATGATTAATTCAAAATTTGATCTATCAAAACGTTATTTCTTCCGATCATGTTAGGTTTTGTTAGGTTTCTATTGGGGATCTAGCTGTAATGTAGGTTTCAGTCTAAAGTTTCAGTTACATCTGTATCTGCAGTGTACATCTTGTTGACAAAACCAGGATTTGACAGAGAATCTGGTGTAGCAACAGCTAATCTATCTAAACAAATTTACACCTATCACCATGAGAATACCAAATCATGCAAGTGAGATAGATCATATCATTAGTAGACAAAATCTCATAGGACTATATGGGGGTGGATTCCTAGATTTTAGAGCAGTGAAAAAAATACACGGGGACTCAGGGCGAATTTGCCCCCGAAATACCTAAAAGAGCCCCCGAAAATCAGAAAAGAGCCCCCGTAAATTTGCAGAGTTGAATGCAAAACAAATTTTAGAGTGTTATTTTTATGCAGGAAAGCTTGAAAACTAGCCCCCGAAAAATAAATATTATTTTTTTCCCTGGAGATAGATCATATCATTAGTAGACAAAATCTCATAGGACTATATGGGGGTGGATTCCTAGATTTTAAAGGTGGGATGGGGGTGAACAATTAACTGACTACAACAAACACAGGTTATAAATCACAATTAGAAGGGGGCAAGGGGCACATTTTTAAGGGGTTCTACATGTATACTGGAGGTATGCTATAATATGTAATAGGGTTTCATGTGGGAAGGGGGGGGGGGCAGAGGGGAACAGGCAGGTTATCCAGGACATTTTAGAAGAGAACCGTGTCAGTTTTTATATCAATGACTACACTGTATTTACAGGAATTTGTATCTTAAACAGGTTAAAGAGGACTGACCAACATTTTGTGTCTATTAATTGTGACATCATCAAAAACCACAAAGGTGTAATTACATGCAGTTAAAGTTCATCAAAAAGTTCATGTTACAAAACATGCAAAGTCATATCACATCTAGACGATTGTGATGATGGTAAACATGACATAATGGGTGACAGTATTTAAAGGCATTCATTTATAATGAACAAGAGAAAGGCCAGGTAATTGACCAGTTATAAACAGTGAGTCACGACTTTTAGACGTAGAAAAATCTGAGTTTTAAGCGTATATCAGTGAAAGATAACAAAAAGTCAAACAAATAATATAAATTACTGTATAATTTTAACCTAGATAAGATTTATTAATTATATCTAAGATAATGATCATTAAATTTGCTAACATACATGTACAATGCATGTGGATCCACGTACATGTACAGCAGTGTACAAAATACCTTTCTGTTCGTGGGGGCATGCACTATTAGGATTGTATGTTATATAAGTGTGACTTACTCACAATGATATGCAAGTATTTTATTGTTGTTTTTCATTATAAACAGAGCACTTTTAGCGCTTACCATGTAAGGCTAAATCGCTCACTGCTCCTGTGTATTTTTTGTGTGCACATACTTGGAGGTGATGGGAAACCTCTCTTTGGAGTGGGGGTGGGACTCATAAACAATGTTTGATTTTTGTCCTTCTACAGGCCGACTACATTTAAAATTGACATCTACATAGATCACTCAATGCTGAAAGATTTGAAGTACAAAAACATTCTTATAACTCTTGGCAGAGACAATGTACGACCTAAACTGTGTAAAGTGTGTATACCAGAAAGATTATACATACATGTAAATTACAGTAATCTAATCTGATATCATAAGTACCTGCAAAAATATTACAGGGTACCTCCACCCACGGATAACCTTGCGAACAATTAATACACAGCACACTAATCTAATGTAATAGTAGTAGCCTTGTTATGCGTTTAATTGTACGTGCCATAGAATAGTGTACTGACTTATTGAGAATAATCAGAGAGAAGAAAATAAGCAATATATATGTACCTAGCAGGGTATGTGCGGCTATAATACGAGTGGGGGTCTTTGACCAAATTAGATGTAGCTGCCATTTATTTGATTTTAATTTGTTCATATACAATGTACATTTACATGTCCAAAGACAGCATTTATTCAAATCTTTGTAAGTTGGTTTAAAATCAAATGAAAGGAGAAAATGACTGAATTCACCTACATGTACACATGTTAGTCTTTGTATGTATCTACATGTATAATGTAGTTATGAAACATATAAATCTGAACTATTTTACATTTTCGTTTATAAAGTGATCATTAAAAACATGAAATATAAAACCTGAAGACAAGCATTTGTATTTTTATGATGTTGTGCATCAACTTAAGCAACATATACCGTAAGCAATTTTATGAATATGAACAAAATTCTGCGATATTTTGCAGATTGTGTGATAAGTTGCTGCAAGCTATACCCAGTCCAATCATGAAGGCCTATATTGTTCATTATGTGTGGCACTTTGAGAAAAGTTAGAACATCTTCATGTAAAGTAAATGTAGGAAACTCTGATCAAATCTATAACCTCTAAAAAAATCTAAACCAAGGAGCTCTTGTGATCTAGATTAATCATGAATTTTTAAGGAAATTAAGTTACCCTAATATCCACAATATCAATTTCAATAACAATGGGGACAATGACATCGGTTCTTACGGTAGTACTAAGAAGATGACTAAGGTAAACATTACAAATGGATGACACTGACATACAAACACTGAAGGAATCACACTTGTCATAAGTTGCATTGTTAATATGGTTCTACAGGTGTGTACATAATAGCAATTAGTAGTCTGTGCATTCACTGCATAGCTACCTCTTATTTATGTAGGTCTACAATGAGGTCATATTGATTATGGGATTGTATTAATTGTGAGATCATGCAAATTGCAAAGATCCTGAAACAATTTGTAATTGTGTTCAGAAAGACAAGTATCATCAATCGATTTGATTGCCTTGACATGCTCAAAAGCACAATTTGTATATCACGCTACCAGAATGCGGAACTTCATGAACAAATATCTTGGGTAAATTAGCTGTACAAGCTAGGGTACAAGTACATTTAAAGATAAAAACTTCCAAACTGCAGATTCTTTGACACTTCTTTGAAAACCATTCCCAGATTCTGCTACTTGCAAAAGAACTATTCAAAATCACATAAGTAACTCTCAATCTCATACAAATTACAGTACTGTAGAAATTATTTGTTGTTGGCAAATGATGTGATATATACATGTATGTAGTGCTCTTTGTTTGCTTTATGAAAAGATGCTATACACATGTTTCATGCATATTATTAAGATTATTATAATATGTGTACATGACATTTATGTACATTGTACTCATATCAAATGTTTGGCAAAGTCAACAGGTTGGTTCTGACAGTTCAATTAAGAACTCTCATCCAAATCCATCTCATCTACAAACATTGGATTCTTTGTCTATATATTATGAAAGAATATATAAACAAGGTTTTTATTTTTGTAAAGGTGATTAAAAAACAGAAATCCATTGACCCGTTGTTGAGGAGCTTCTAAATATACATGTACCAGTGTATTTTGGAGGATAAACAAATTCTGTTCTTTCATTATAATAACTGACCTTTTGTGATAATCCCTCTATTAAAGTAGGAAATACAAAATTGAATCATTTGATTAAGGAACCTAATCCACCTACGCATACATACTTTGTCTTTCCATAAGCACATACATAGTAGAACTTGTTTGTATGAAATCAACAATTGTATGGATGATTATTATGGGTTTGCACTGTAAATACAGAATAATTCTAGGTGACAAAGGGCAGTCTGGCCTTGTCTTTTATTCTTTAGTCTGAAAGGAAATGCAATTGTTTGGTGTACTAGAACGGGAACAGAGGGCAAACTGATTGAATGTTTTCGGGAAGTCCTGATGCTAAAAGCCTAAAACCACATCATAAAATAATCTATGATACTATTCTTCAGCAATTTCTCAGAAAGTAGTACAAATTCCTGGTACATTTAAAAAAACAAAATATGCCCATGGCATTCTACATGTAAGTTTAATACGATGCGAGTATTTTCAACGGCATCAACAAGTACATTTTTAAAGCGAATTGCCATTTCCCTTCTTTCAATAAAAAATTTACCTTTTAGAAATAAATTTTAAAAACCTTTCCAAATCATAGGTAATTACACTTTAAAGGGTAGTTCAGATATGGCACAGTATTAAAACCGCTGTAACAAATTGCCACTTGTTTTACATGTAAATGAATGGCAACTGCGTGCGACAAAGGACAAGCTCATATTTACTGATAGAAATGAGAAGCATCATTATAGAAAAATTATTTTAAAAAGTTTTGCTGTGTCTTAATATCTGAACGAACCTTTACACACTTACATGTAGGCATACAGGTGTATTAATGAATACAGGCATACATGTTAAAAAGCTTTTTGTCTTGTACACTCATCACAGTAAACCCCAAGAATGATCACCAATACTTTGAAATTTGTATTAACAATTATCACATTTTTTTAAGAACATAAAATTTGTTTGTGAATATATCAATTTCCAACTTTTTAAACAGTTCATGTATAAGAAAATGCTGGACTGATTTCATGATTTAAAATCTCAGTTGGCTGAAAGTTGAAAGTTAATAAAAGTATCTTACCATTAACATAGTGAATGTTTTATCCCCTTTCCAGGTTGTCAGTTTCTATCAACAACGTACAACCTTTCCTTGGGCATAAGTTCCAAATCTTAACACGAAGGTTCCTCGCTCTTGAATATCAAATCAAAATAATCCAAAATGCTTCAGGCGCTGCAACACAGATGTCTCATCACACAAAATTAAGCCAATTTTGATCTTATTCCAAGAGTTTGCGCAAGATATGGAGATAAGAAGTCAGTGACTGAGCCAGAGTAGTCCGCAAGATCAGAGACACATTATGGCCATCTTTTCCCCCCACTCTTCGTTCGGCAAGATTCTGCAGGAATCATCCGTTATCAGGACTTGAAATGAGTCGCCCGTCATCACAGATAGACAGGGCATAGAGAAGGGCACTCTGACGTAAGGAGTCCCTGGACAGTCACAGCGGACACATGCCTTCCTAATTAGCCAGTGAAGAGCTTTCTGGACTAGATAAGGGGCAACAATGGAATTGCTCCGGTGGAAAAGGGGTAAAGGACAATTCAAAGAAGGTGTCATATCAGTAGACAGCATGAGAAGACAGTCCTGAGAGTGCACAAGAGAAATGCAAGTCCTAAGCCCCTCTTTCCTTACTATGGGTCCTCAAAGTATGCTGTATTCTGATTTTATCCTTCGCTCACCCTGAGCAATTGTTCACAAATGTTACATGACATCACAAAAAGAGTATGTGAAGCAAAGAAAGCAATATTTAAAGGCCACAGGAAAACTCTCCAAGGATGTAGTAATTGTTACAGAGCCAAGCATATGAAGAGTACAAAGTACTCTACACAAGGGAGGTCTATTCTGGGTTGAGAACTTGAGATATTGCTTTGTTTAGATCTTTAATTACTTTTAAAATGCTTGTGCAAGAATTTAAATCTAAAGTATAAAGCAGACAACTGCAACAATTGATGTGAAGATACATGTAGGTATCAAATGATCAGATCTGCAATTACATGAAATTCAGATATTTTCTTGGTTTATCCCAACACCCAAGTATACCAAATTAAATTCTGTATGCTGATACTTAATGTACGAGACATTAATCATTACAATGCCTGTCTGGTGGATACTTTTTAACTTTTGAAGCTATTCATATTCATTGAGACCTCCTTTATCTTTCTAAATGTCAAGTTGTCAACTCAATTTCTCTCATATCTTTTCTAACTTCTAAGGCCCCTTTCCTCAATCCCTTGCGCTATCCACAGAAGTGAGAATAAAAATAAAATTCATGCCATAACAAAATTTATCCTATTGGCGAATGCGATACAATTGATGGTGTGTGCATGGATGCTGTAAATATTTAAGAATCAATAGAATATTAAAAGTCTGGCCTGAAGTGCACACTAGGCCTACTTGACAGAAAGGGAATTTCCTTTCTATGTTCCAGGTTTCCTTTAATATATAGTGCTGTACTGAGATTCTTAGACCATATGGTATTTCTGCACACTATTAACATTTATTTTGGGAATGATGAGTACATTCACGATTCTTCTAAAGTTTATTCTTGTAGTAAAGTTTTTGCAATATGAAGATAGGGGAAGAAGAAGGGAGGGGAAGAAGAAGGGAGGGGAAGAGGAAGGGACGGGAAGAGGAAGAGAGGGGAAGAGGAAGAGAGGGGAAGAGGAAGGGACGGGAAGAGGAAGAGAGGGGAAGAGGAAGAGAGGGGAAGAAAAAGACAGGGGAGAGGAGAGGAGAGGAGAGGAGAGAGAAAGAGAGAGAAAGATAGAGAAAGAAAGGGAGAGAGAGAGAGAGAGAGGAAGAAAGGGAGAGAGAGGGGGGGGGGGGGAGGAGGAGAGTAGAGAAAATAATAAAAAGATACAGAAAGTTTGAGAGATGGAGACAGAGAGAAAACAGGGGGAGGGGTTCAAACAAACAAAATGTTGAACTTCCCTGCCCCGACAAGTTCAACCACAACTCTGTCGTTGAACAGGGGCACAAAAGTGTCACCCTGATTTCCTCAGAGAGACTCAATAACAGGATGCTCGAGAGGAAATTCTCAGATTCTGAGGAGGAAAGCAGGACCAGACTCGTAAAATTAGGACCAGAAATATGAAAAATGATGTCAATTCAAATATCTGATATCTGATTTGCTTGTTGTCCATGCCTCATTGGTTGTCTCTATCTGTGGGTTTGGGAAAAGTCATGTGGCAATCCAAGAAGTTTAATGATTTCCTCGAGTGCGTCATTATCTTTACCTGACCTGCTTGAACACCGGACCTGAACAATACTACTTATCAGAAACCACTTATCAGAAACCACTCAAACAGGAAAGCACATGCATCATGATCAAAGAAGCATGACAAATATGGAAAGGATACTTCATTGTACTTGGGCTTAAATAATGTTTCATATTCAATATGGCCTACTTAATATAGATTTAACATAATATCCTATACTAAATTATGTTTTATGTAATAATTATTCCTTTCTTATATCAAAAACTTATGAAAATAATTTTATTTTGTCAAATAACAATGGGGTCTTATTTACCAAGGGTAGCCACATCATTATCAACTTACTGCTCTTACAGCAGGCCCTGCAAGTAATATATCCCCAGCAATTGCCAAGAACTCATTTACATCTGGGTGGACATAAATGATGGGCTGGGAATCGAACCCTCAACCTTTGGATTGAGAGTCAAGTGAATGAACCACTGTACACCTTGTAAGAAATACATGCATGGTGTAAAGAGAGATCTATAGCAAGCGCCATGAGTGCCCATCAGAGGCAGACACCAGAATGATTCAAGAAGCCATTATCCTCAATAATCATAACCCTTTTTATAGAGATCATACACTGGTACTTATAACATACGCATTCCTAAAGTATTTAACAGAAATACCACAAAGTGTATGCTTATATCACATTCCTGCATTCTGTTGCGCTCACCATTATTAGCAGAAAGGCAGTAGATAAGCAATAGTCACTCTATACTGGATTGAGACGGTCCTGATTCAATTAATTACAGCGATGGCCATCTGGGTTCCCTCCGTACAGCAATCAATGCCAAATTTGGGGAGGAAATCTTGGTAAAAATGCCATTTTTAGCCTCAAGTTGCTCGCTCAGCGCTCAATGACTCAGTTCCCTTTCAGTCTAGGGCAGATGGAGGGCAGGGTTGGCACCCCTGAAGGTTGTTGATGGTCACTTTCACCATCCTTATCCATGCATGGGGTGGGGGAAGGGGTGGGGAGGGGTGGGGGTCACATACATGATTTGCATGTCATCCAAAAATATGATATTAGTAAACGGAAGATTTTGACAGAGTACATGATTGAGGGGGGAGGCGGGAGGGTGGGGGGGGGGGGGGGTCACATGCATCAGCCTGTATTTAATCATACTAATATATTAAATTGTAAGTTTTTGCATGATTACATGATAGAAAAATAGTCATATACCTCAGTCAACTTGCTGTAATGACTGATTAACTGGATGTGAATGAATTTAAAATTTCATATGAAATTCAGAACACATTATTAAGAGCATCCTCAAGTGAAAAGAAAAAGTATGGTCGTCAAGTCCAGTCCCCAGGCAGATTAGCATTAATATGTATTATAAGACGAGTTCTAGAATGTAAGCAATTTGATTGGTCAATTGACATCACATGGGCGTGTATGACATAGTAATATTTTCCATCGTGCAAAACATCTCCCATCAAAAATTGATGACACACGCTCGACACCCCCCGATATCGTTCCAAGTAATTCAGCAAAATTTAATTTGTGCATAATTTTCAATATCAATATCTAATTATCTACATCTAGAATATTGTAGACGTAGATCTAAGGTGTGATCTAACTTAGATCTAGATCTGACATCTATCTATACTCTAGATCTAGACTATATTGTAAGAAAGTATTGCCGACCCGTCTTATAAAACAAATAATGCACTGTTTCTCTCGTGTGTTAGCGCAGTTCCAGTGCACTCAGTTTAGTCAGTGCGTTATCACCTATGTGCACAGACTAAACTTTGTGCACTGGCCTTGCACTAACACACTCCCAACAGTGCATTATTTGTATACTAAAATAAATTTATAAAGCTCTTATTACAGTCTCTAAGCGCTATACAGATCGACAGTTAGACACCAATGCACCAGTCTATACCGGTACTCTTTCCCGGTCACAGATGTGTGGAATAGCCGAGATCTATATTCATTTTTTATTGGTAAGATGGATATACTGGTCTCTAGCTTGCAAACAACAAAATAAATTTGTACTGGACAATTAGTTGCAGTTGAAAAACACAAAAAATGCATAACAATGATAACTAGATAATTAAGACGTAAGAGCAATGTTAAATGAAATAATGTCAACACAAAAAGAAAAACAATTAACAGTTAATACATATTTCTTTAGCGGAGGAAGGACAAGAGAGAGGTTAGCAAGAAAGAGGAACAGAGCAGAAGAGAAATAGAGGTGAAGAATCAGAATGGAAGCGAAGAACTTAGTAGAACTCGACCTTTTCCATCAAAAACATGAGCAAAATATCATAAATACCCAATTCTTCATTCTAAAATAATCCATGCAGTAATACTGCAGTCTGTAATGTAGTGACTGGTAATTTATATTGAATATATGTGCTCCATTTAATGCATTTATATTGAACCAAGTCTATATTGCTACCGTTGCTTCCACTTTGCCTTGTTTACATATCAACCAGTCCACTGGCGCTGGCAGACTTGCATGCATTTTATTGCACTCAATTACATACACGTAAAACATACACTCATCTACCACCAGCAGATAGAGCTAGAGATAGACAAAATGATTAACAAAATTGAAGGCAGGCATAGATAAAACATTATTCATAATTTAAAACTTATTTGGCACAGAAAACTTTTATAAATACCCACTTTCAAATTCTGTTTATCCGATCTAAGTTTTCCAGCTCGTGTTTGAGTAAGGTCCAATTCATGTGAAATTCAGTAATCAAACTCGAATCATATCACTTATCAGCATGATCAGGTGTATACGTTTATGGTATTTTCGTTTGGGAGTCCTATGTTGTTAGTCATATTATCCGGAAGTGGATTTCGAGTACTCTATCTGACAAGTGGCCGATTTCGGGGAAAATTCATTAAGGATAGGGGAGTAAATTATTTCCCCAAACAACTGTAGCCGATACTTAAATTACAAAAGATTATTATTCTCATAAAATTACTCGAAATGATGAATTAAATGTATCTTAATTGTTTGAATCAACTTAAGGTATATTTTTATAGAAATTTGTGGACCTCAGGGAAAGCCACAAACTCTCAATATTTGTATATAACCCTCCTTACATAATGGTACAATCCAGCTGAAGCAAAGATGGCGAGATAGGAGTGTCTCGTATTTAAGCCGCCTTACCTGAAGCTAAGAGAATTTTCAAGCAACTTCTGACGAATCACTCGCCAAATTTGAAGTGTCATCGGGACGAGAGTATATTCCTAGCTCCAGTTGATGGTAAATTTATGAATTTGTGTATATTTAATGATGTAAAGAGTTAAAGATCGCTTAAATTTGTGTGGTGTTTGCCTGATGCAGAGTGTGAATGAATGAGTGGTATGGTATATGGTGCAACGGTAGCGTAGTGGTGGTAGAGATGTTGGGAGAGTGAGACAGCGAGGCCGCGAGAGCGAGAGCAAATGATAGGATATTAGGAGGAGGCAACTGGAAGGAGGTAGACAGAAATAACCGTCCGGTATATAGCTTTACGCCTGTTAAGTTAAGTGCTAGGTGGTAATATGAACAATGATATTTATATCACCTATCTTTAATGGGCACCCTTAACCAATTATACGTCGCATCTGTGTCATCTTTGAAAATGATCTTGCCTTAATTGGGATGAATGATTAGATTAGTCTATATAAAAAACATTTGTTGCTCAGGTTCATACGCCTTGTAAGTTGTACACTGAAAATTTCTGTCTCTTTCGTTTGTTAGCCTCTTATTTGGGTAGGGTCGGCTCCTCTCTTTAGAGACAGAAGCCGGCCATAGGGTCTAGTAGCACGATTGAGCCACCAAAAGTTAGAGCCTTCACTGCTGTCCGAATGGGATCGTTCTTACAGCGAGTCGTCAATTTATGAAATGCACTTCCAGCTCGTGTAATTGATAGCCCATCAGTAAACTCATTCAAATCCAACCTGGAAAAAAGCATGGAGAGCTAAATATGACATGTTCAACCCTAAAGAAATGTTTCCTTGCTATTGCATTGTCTGAAGCTCCGACTAGGCTTTTCAATGGACACTTACAAATTTAGTTATTTCCCCAGGACACTTAAGGACTGGGACGAGCTACCTCAGATCATCGTCGAACTGCCTTCTTTGGAGCAGTTCAAGGTGGCTCTTGAAACAATTGAGTTCCCTTTGATGCTGAACAGGCGTTAATGATTACTACCATAGATAGGCGCAATCCCCAGTACATACAGACATTAATCCTGCTGCAGAGGGGCATATAAGTAATTATACTTGAAGCCCAACATCAAGGTAAATCAGGGTAAAAGTGCCACCTGTTCTTTTGACTAAAATTAGGGTGTCTGATCGGGCAATCGATGTTGTGTGCTAAAATCATTCCCATAGAGATCTCCATATTTCCGAAGGGGCGTCATCTCAAAATTCTAAAAATATCTTGGTCAAAATAGCGATTTAAATGTTGTTTCCATCGTAGCTCCAAGATTTGCCACTTTGGAGAAATGACGCCCCCCGAGCGATAAGTAGTCCCAGTCGTAAGGAATATATCCATGCGCTTATTTTTTCGCTAGCCCCAAAGGATCGCAAGCCATTACAGTTTGAAAAATACTCTTCCACCCATTTATCGGATCAGCTAAGTAGGGAGGCATGAGCTCCGCTCAGCACAAACCCATGCCATGGTGCATGATGACAGCGCGTAAAATCTTCACATGCATATGCATTATATGGCGAACGGGCCCACACACGGAAGACAACGTAGGTGAAGCTTGCAATCGTGCTCAAGTAAAGTAGCGCATGCAGCTAAGCAACACGCATACGCATACGCTTGCATATCACACGATGCAGCCATTTAGCTATAATTAGCAAAACAAAAAAACTCTGCGTGTATGTCTTGTTCGACGATTCTGACAAAAATTGGATGAATATTGCCTACATGTACATGTATATTTTGGGGAGCTGTATCTTTTGATAGAAACATTGGTGAGTCTTGAAGTTTGAAATTTATAATTCTGAGTAAAATTGAAAAATCTTTCAGACACCCTACTAAAATGTCATTTTAGCGGATTCATATCCATATGCATCGGTTCCACATCCATATGCATCGGTTCCACTAACCAGATTGACTGTATGATCATGCATTAAAGGTTTTTTTTTCCGGATTTTCTTCGTCAAAAATAAACTCTGTGTTGAAATTCTTGCAGCTGTATTTTAAACTGTCACTGAGCATGAAGGAAGATGACGTCATCCATTTCTGTTTGGACTCATGGAAAAAAAATTGTCTGCCATCTTCAGTTTTAAAAACAACATTGCTACTATTATTTGTGACAATTTTTTAAGCACAATTTGTAAAAGTAAAATGAAGGCCCTTCCCTGCATGCGTTTTCGAAAATGGACCTGGGGTGCTGCCTATGACGTCGGCCAAAAAACAACAACTGAGCAGCGCCATCTCTTGGCAACTGTTGGCGTAAATATGATTTATCGCAACGAGTGCTGTGCAGTATGGCGGCCATCCAACACTCGCTGAGAAAGACAGAAAAGTATCAAGTATCTCTTATTAGAAGCCAACTTTTTATGGAAAAACTGATGTGTTGTGATCACTTGAAATTTGAAATTCAATATTAAGCAAATTTGTGTATTAAAGTAAAATCACCCAAAAAGGGCTACCTTTTTATGATATTAGTTTTACAACAATTTGTTTTCCCTGCCGTGTCAAATAAAAAAGGGGTCTCGATCTATTTTTTTTTAAAACTTGGCGTTTTTTACATATAAATGTACTGGCACTACATTATCTGCAAGAACTAATTCAGGAATACATACCATCACGCAATTTACGATCATCTTAACAATTTCTAGTTCGGTGTCAACTCTTTCTTATGGTCATCGCTCTTTTTGCAAGGCTTCTGCTGAACTTTAGAACAAACTACCATTACATGTCAAAAACTGTCAGACTGTCAACTGTCAACCAATTCAAAACTTGTCTTAAAGATACTATGTCCTTTTTGCAGCCAACATCAAATTCTGTAGAACTTTGCAGGAATTAAGGATATGTCATGTATGTCCTATATGTGCTATTTAAACATTAGCAGTGTCCTAGTATTCAAATTATGCAAGGAAACCTGTTTATTTTCTAGACTTCACTGTAAGACACTATTGAGTGAGTGACTGACTGACATCTTTTTTTCTTTGGTAATAACATACATAAAATGAGCTGTAACAGGTACATGAGCATTTGTATACACCGATAACCCACTACATGTAATGGCCAAAATTAAACTGATTGAATCTTTGTGCAGCACAAAACGTACGTACCTTCTGTATTAAAAAAGGACTGAAAATCAGACTATTACTTAATAGGTTATTGCAATGGTCGTTATTTTCCCACTAGAAGCCATTTTCAAGCCCTGTCGTTTTGAGGGAAGTTCTAAAATAGTATTGTCTTTCAAATGCCTTTTGAATTTAACCTTTTCTATTTCCTATGGGACATATTACCTTTAATACACATTTATTTAAAATTGATTTTGATGATTAGCTAAACTCTGTCCACATTGATGTGTATTTCATATGTATTGTAATTTGTAGTTTTATTTGTAATTTTTGGTTTTGTTTAATGTAAATATTTATCATTGTATTTTGTTTGTTATAGCGCTTTATAGAGACTTTGGTGGTAAGCGCTTTATAAGCAACGTTTTTATTATTATTATCATTAATTTATTTATTAGGTATACATGGCGTAATTGGCGTTAGCTGTAAATGCGAAAACAAATCCCCAAAATATGCGTGATCAAACAGTTATATACCATGATAGTCTTCAAAACTGTGAGAGCACAATGAAAAGGACAATATATACTTATATTGGACAAAGAATTCAACAGTTGTCAAAGTAATTGCTCAGTTTACATGTAGTGATATTTGAGGAGTGACTACATGTGTAGGTACATATTTAATTGGGATGGACCTGTTGCGATGTTATTGCACATTGATCGCTTCGCTATAATCAACTCTGAATCTACTGCCCTCTGTGGTAAAATGGAGTAATCAGCACAAACAATACATGTGCAGCAGGCAGCAGCAGCAGGTACATATTTGTTTGGGTTGGTTTACGCATGTCATGAGTCTCGAAAGATGTAATGATCATCAAGTAATATGAGCTTTTAAAAGAAGCATGTGGTGTTTACAATTATAAAAATATTTTCTTGTCTTTAAAAAATCATTTGAAAGGTATATTATAAAGGAGAAAGTTTTAGAAAGCTGTATTATTTTTCAAAAATGATCATTGTTTTGTAGCTTGATTATTTCATCCTGTATGAAAGTGGTGGCTCTTACATGTATGTTCTCTTTTTGTTTTTTTACCCCAGTTTTGACTTTCAGAAGCATGGTTATAGCTTTTTACATCGCCAAACATGGATTAAAATAATATCAATTGGGAGAATATACCGACATGAGCCAAGATAAACATGTCTTAATTTCATTAATTGCTGAAAGGGGCTTATTTTCATTGCCATCCAATTTCAAATAACAGGTATCTTATTGCTTTCTGGTGGGACTATAGTACCATAGTTCCATAGTTCCATCCCTAGTCTACCATCAAAGCAGGGTATGTTAGTTTAAATGGATTCCGCATCTAAGAGGGCCCTTTGAAGCAGTCCGCTGCACCGAGAGTCTTTTTTCCCCCTATCATAATCCCCTTAATTCCCCACCCGGACCGCACAGCTCGTAAATCTCACTCCCGAAACTGAGTGACATAGGGCTCGCGAAATGCATTGTTGGAAATACACATCGGCTGCTAACAACAAAAATAGCGCCGTACAGTAAGGGAAGTGTATTTGGTAGGCGACGATTTAGACTTTCTGACTGATTTTGAGGAAGATTTGATTCTTGAGCCTGGTGTATGGGAAGTTGGAGACCAATACAAGTTATGCACGTGTGAAATTCCATCAACGGAAAATCTTATTCGTTGCAGCGAACCAGAATGTACGGTTTCATCGTGAATGCGATATGCGTAGGCCACTCCAGCAAAGCATAGATAGTTGATACTAATGCGTATTGACTACTAGCACTGCAGTACGTGTAAATAGGCAGCATTTGAATACATGAATAGTCAATACACTCACAACATACAAATGCACATAATTATTCCGATGCGATTGATCGGCAAGTTTGACAGTAGACTCACAATTTTAATTTTTAAATTATTCTTTCTAACATTGGAAAGTTTAACAAATTATATTTTAATGCTCTTTAGGTATCATCAATCGTCACTAAAGTACTGCCTTTGAATGAAATCAGTTGAGTTTTGTACAGTGGTGTTTGAAATGTTGATAATCAATAGCACAACTTTTAATACACGGCCAGGTTAGTAATGCAGCTGCAGCTATGTGTGTTAATACCACCAACAACATCCAGCATGTACAGCCCAGCGAGCACGGCGGCTTTTGCGTCGCCGGCCCGTACTCGGGGTGAAAAGTGGTGATGAATTGACAACTTCTAACCCTCATTAAACCAAATGCGCAAATATATAACACAATTTCATTTAGTTATTTTAAGAGATAAACTTATGGACTACCTTCCTAGCTATGTAAAAATTTCGGAAACTTTCGGAAAATGTCAATAATTAGAAGAGAACGTGATGATGATGAGAAACTTGCATTCACTCTAACTCACGATTTCCTTGGTCGATTTCGCTGGTTCAGATGGCTACGTCTTCAGTAGAGTTATCCGAGCACAGCGAAAGCATTTGATAACCAATAGAAGGTTGCTTTGTGCCATAAGTTGTTGATTGTGTGTTTTTTATATTATAGCTATATACATCTTCAATCAGTATGACGTCATTTTCTCGGTGACTCGCATGGCTTCAAAGCCTTCTTTTTACGACCAAGTGTTTGGAGAGCTTAGGGAAGCAGGCCGCGTTGCGTAACACTTCGTAACATTTGGATCGCCAGAGGGCATCTGTGGTCTGATAAGGGCGGCTATTGATGGATTTAATGGCTGAATAGGGTTACATTACTTGATGTTAAGCCAAGTTAATCTTGAATATCTTTCCCTCGGGAAATTCTTTCGAGACGGTACATCCATTTAAACTAACAAGCCCTGATCAAAGGTAGAATTTGAGTAGACCTACTTAGAAGCAAACTCCTAGTTGGCAACCAGAGTTAGGCAGAAGCTCAAGATGCAATGAAAGTTCATCAAAACTATAAAAAATACATTTTTTTTTTTTTTTTTTACATCAAGCAAAACATTCAATCCTTAACATGCTTGTCAAAGCACTGCCATTTCTTTTTTAATTGACTTTACCCTTAGTTGTGGGAGTTTGAAAATTACAGGGAAATAATTAACATTCAAAATTTAAGAATGTTATGATGTGGCAAAACTGAGATTTTGAAAAGCGGTAATGATATAGGTTTGAATGTTGTCATAATTTGTGCTTAGACATTTTTTTACTTTGTACAGATCTTATGATGGCAAAAACTTTGACATGCAAAGAAAAGTGAAGAGTGCCATCTTGTGGTAGAATACCAAAAGTGATTTCTCATCTCATAACATTTAGTATGCATTTATTTAATCCTCTGGGTGAAAAAACAGCTATACCATACTTTTCTTTTCCTTCTTCATTTTCTAAAAACTAACATGAATTTGTATGAGGATTAAGTACCAATGAAAGTTCATGTGTATGTATGCCTGTAAATCTTGTTTTGTATCTTACAATCATGAAATGATGATACCAGATCTTAAAATAATTATTTATAAATACTAGAGCCAAGTGAGGATGTATCAAGAAGCATAGCGCCATCTAGAGGCAAAGCATAGACAACATATTTGTAATTTGTGCCAATCTTTCCGTCCTTTCTTGTACATGTACGTATTGCTACCAGTAAACTTCCATCACCATTGGAATATGTTCAATTTGATTTTAAAAATGAAGGGGAAAGGCAGAAACTGAGGAAAATTAATTTTTGTCTTTAAAGTGTTCAATTTGATAGTGATTCGTTGATGACATTATGTTCATCCTAGCAAGAAGGTCTTTCGAGTGCTGAAACTGGTCTTGAGGATAATTAAACAAATTGATGAAAATGTGATGTCAAAACTCGGCAAAGCAATCATGCATAAAGGCATCACATACATGTTCACACAGTACTGACGTACTGATATGGACAGCTAATATTAGTTAATATATCAGCCATATATACATGATTGACCAAGGGCAAATACATGTATGTAACGCAATAGCCAAGTTTATAAAGAGGATAATTGCCATACATGTACTGTATTCTTGTTTGTGATAATGGCTTTAAATCATTGTTATTCATTAGAGAGACACAGAAGACCAGGGGGCTGATTCACAAAGTTCCCAAGTCCAACTTAACTCTAAGTTGGACTTAAAAATTGTGGAGAGCCATTTGTAGCCTTAAAATGAAATATATTCAAAAGCAAAAAAATCAAGTATTTTATACTTTTTATAAATTCCACATCAATAGCATGAAATCTCCTTGATAATAGAAAATATGAATGATTTGAATCACATTGTATGCCTTTTGAAATAACTTTTACAAAATATTTTCATAGATGATAACGGCCTTCCATAATTGTTAAGTCCAACTTAGAAATAAGTTAAACTTAGGATCTTTGTGAAACACCCCCAGTCATCGCTTCTTCATTAGTGCCCATTGTTCTGAACTTTTGTGTCTTGGGTGGGGGAGGGGGGAGAGGGGGAGGGGGGGAGGGGGGGGGGGCTTGACTTGACATGGAGGGAGTGAGAGGTAAATTGATTGACATGTGTAGGCTTTAATTTCAGTCCTGCTTTTAAAACTTCACTAATTGCAGCTCTAATTTGTCTTCAGATGTATTACAAGTATTTTTGTTGCTTTTGTTTCTTCAAAATGTAACCTGTGGCTTGACTAAGATTGCAGGATAAAAATAGCAAAAAGGAATACAATTTTTTAGTCGTTTAAGGCATATAGAGACCTTTGAAAAGGGGCTGTTCCATAAAACAATCATGTTTATTTCAATTATGAAGACCCCCGCACCATGAGATCGTGCACAGATCATCTTGAGATGTCTTTGATTGCGCAAAATAAATCAAAGAAAAGTGTAGTATTGTTGTAGAGTCGAGTCAGGTTTTTAATTAAAATTGAAAGAAAAATTGTTACAAAGCTTGTCTCTGATATCAGTTTGTGGAGGAGCGCCCTCTTTCAGCAAGATTTAAGCAACCACTAAAAAGCATTATAAACATGTCAAAGAAATACACGAAGGTTTCAATGATGATCTATTGAGAGAGAATAGATCATATATTATGAAGAAGAGCCCCCTCTTTTGTTGGCTTTGTAGGCAACCAGCCAGCATTGCACTGGTCTGGATGATACATGTGTAAATCTTGATATTAATCACTGTAAATATGCATGGCCTCAAAAACTGAAGCCTCCTCTTCAGTCCTTCAATATTTGATAAGAGACTCCTGTGAAGGGAAGTCGTCTTCACCATTGGCGCAAGATGGCTGTAAGTGACTAATGGCTTGAAACATTGTTTCGTTTTAGAAAATAGTATGTCATACTTTAGAGTTAAAGGTAAAGACCAGTATTGGAAACGCCCCAATTTCAAAAAATGAAATGGAAGCTCTTATTACCAATCATGTGAAAGAATATGTTTTGACTAATACATGATAATAACAATTTTGCCGGGAAACCGCCTACTAATTAATATATTTGGTAAATTAGTTTATCTACATGGTCTGTGAGATATAAATGCATGTGTCGCGCACGTGTGCGTATAGTCCCATATACATCTTTCTGTGTACAGTGCTTGTAACTTTATGAAGACTGGGCCATATTTCTTATCATTTTGATGATTCCAGAACCTTGCAGTACACACCAATACTTATATGCTAGATGATCAACCTTTTCTGATCGATTCCACAACGTTTCTTTCACAATGCAATCGCATGACAATAACTGGTCTTTACCTTTAACAAGACAACATGGAGATTTTCATATACATGTATGTCTGAGCATTCAAACAACATATAAATACACGTTGTTTATGTACATGTATTGAAGATGCAGTAAAACAAATGAATCACTTAGTGAAATATTATAGGGTGAAAATTATATTGATATTGTGATTATTTCAAAGTACTTAGTATATTTTATCAATGAAATCTCCAAGGAAGCAAAATGTCAGTGTTATCACGTCATCCAATTCAGATAATGTTCACTCTTTATTTGCAAGAAAATTTGAGATTCGGTACAAGGATTATTTATGACAATTATGAACTGTTATTACAATAGCCTCAATCAGTTATGTTGCAAAATTGAGATTAAAGTTGTACATGAACATGTACATGTAGATTTAACTTGTATTGATATCTTAGAAAGATGGCTACTGTAAGAGTTAAAACCTCACACTTTGTGTAATATTTGAAGTACTGTACATATAGTCTCTAGTAGTCTTTCAGACTAGAGGTGATTTATACAAAACTTAAGTTAAGAAACGTTGCATAATGAATAATCGTATGCTGAAAGGAGTGTACTGACTGGATATAGAAACTAGCTTTACTGATTGGCCAGTTGACATGACAGCTGGCCAATCAGGAGTGGGCACTCATTGTATAAGCCCCGCCCAGTTACACACTTTTTGTATGATGTGAAGAAATGAAACAATGCTATATATAATCATGGAGATATATGATATAATGTTTCATTATACAAACATGTACCACATTCAGACTTTCAATGAATTTAGGTAGTGGAAACGAGGGTAGGACAATATATCGAGGTAGTCTTTGAGCGCTCGATATACGCATGTCAATGATATTATCTTCAATACTATGTAGGGTATAGGAGGAATGCTGGTGACATTTATTGCAGACATACAAGGTGTCAGGTGTGAGTCACGATGTCTGCTCCGTCGGGTTCTTAAATGAGCCGTGGCAAATGAAACAAGATGATGCTGGCCAACTAGGAGAGATGGAGATGGAGAGAGATTGGAAGGATGAGAGAAGGAAGAAAATGAAGTGATGGAGTGAGGGATGAATAGACGGGGGAGGGAAGAAAGAAGAAGGGAGGGAGATACAATGGGTTCTAAAACAGGAACAGTATGATGAGTGTAGAGACAAAGATGGAGAGTGAAATGGAAAATATAGAGAGGGGGAGATGGAGAGAGATTGGAAGGATGAGAGAAGGAGGAAAATGAAGTGATGGAGTGAGGGATGAATAGAGGGGGGAGGGAAGAAAGAAGAAGGGAGGGAGGCGGAGATACGATGAGTTTTAAAACAGGAACAGTATGATGAGTGTAGAGACAACAGGGAGAGTGAAATGGAAAATATCGAGAGGGGGAGATGGAGAGATGGATCTATAGACTTGTGAGAGAAGGAGGAAGAGAAGGTGATGGATGTAGAGACATATAGAGAGGTTAAATGAAGAATGAAAGAAAATGATATAGGGAGGGAGGAATGGTGGATGTGATAGAAGGAGAAAAACAGACTAATTGGGGAAGGGGCAAACTAAGAAGGAATGGAAAATGAAATGGAAGAAGATGAAGAGGGGTGATGTGGATGAGAGAAGGATGAAAAAAGGAGTGATTGAGGTAGCGATAAATAGAGACTAGGAAGAATGAAATGGGGGGGGGGGGGGGTTCAGATATGAGAAGGTGGAGGTATACATTTAGGCAAATAGAGAGAAGGAAGGAAGGATGAGAGAGAGAGAGAGAAAAGATAGAAGGGGAGAATGGAATGATGGATGTAGTGGAAAACAGATTAGATAAAAGAAAGAGCAAGACAGATCAACAGAGAAATTGAGTTGAGGCAGCAAAATGGATGAGAATGGTGTTGAATATAGATGAGAAGTCTAACCTTAATATCTATCAGATAGGAAGTTGAAAGAGAGATAGACAGAGAGAGAGAGACAGACAGACAGAGAGAGACAGAGAGAGAGAGAGATGGAGAGAGACAGGGGGAAGGGGGGATGGTGGAGATGAGCAAAAGAGGAAACTTGGATGGAGGGAAAGGTAGCTGACTATCGAGAGACAGGCAGGTAAAAGCAAATATTGTTTGTGCATGTGAGAGTAGAGTAGGGCAGAGAAGCACAGGAAAGGTTCTGGTGGCACGATGTGTTCCTAATCGATATTGCATATTGTAGCATAATCACATAGGGCACATTCTAATGTACCTGTTCTAGTTTTTAGATCAATATGTACAGGGATCCGGATGGCACATTCTTTCTAGACATGCATGTACTAGTTCATATACTTGATGACTTTTACTACAACTTTTGAGAGTATGGTATTTTTCCACCTACATTATTATAGGTTATTGTTAGGTTAACACAATCGTGCATTTAACAAAAATGAATTTCCAAGAAACTGATATATTAGCACAGACTGTTTTAGGCCATTGAAAGGTAGAAATTTCATGATGCATGATTGTAGTATTCTAAATAAAGAATTTGCACATCTATAGGCCTATGAAATAACGTATTCACTGGTTAGAAAAGTTGGTAATATCATTTTGAAGATTATGTTAGCTGAATTGAAGAAATGATTGACGTGAAGGAATAGATTGGATAAAGTCTGTCTGAGCAGTGATTCAATGAAGCAGTCACGGCATAAATGATCTGAAGAATATTGATCAAAACACTTGACTCGAGAGGCGCAAACTTAATCCCGGACATAGCAATTATATCCTTTGACAGGGCATTAATATTCAATGTACTAATGCAAATCTCCACCCAGGAGTAGGAATGTGGTAGTTGTTTGGAAGAGTTTCTGTGAATGCTAGAGTGCCATAGTAGCAAAAATAATACTCTAGCTCCGGGAGTGCCATGACAGATGGCGCTATACAAGAACCTACCTTTATTATGATTCAAACCTCATCATCAATCTAGCCATCTTGGTATTCATTTCAACTTGGAACATATGAACCAGATTTTATCTAGTGGAGAGGGAAAGCACAGAAAGATAGAAGAGGCAGGAAAAGGATTGATTTAACAAATCTCATGAAACCCATTTAAGCACATTGGAAGCTCTGGAAGCACATGAAAGTATATTTGTATATTTTCTGCTCTTTGTACTACTGATATTATTGTTAATTGATCTGCAGATCATCTCTTGGTTTTAATAATACCGGTAGTCAGAATCTTTATTCTTTATTTCTTTATTAGGTGATCTGCAGCAGGTCTGCAGGATGATTTCAAGCTTTATATTGTGTGTCCCATCAGAGATATTGTTGTTGTTGTTGTTTTAATTTATAGGCGTTTTTCATTCAGAAGTGAATATTTACGCCTCTTCTCTCAGGATTTGTATTCCTTTAAAATTAGATTTACTTTTTTTGATATATAGATTTGGATATCTTTCTGATTCATTAGTCTCATGCCTAGACCTCATGTAGTTATTGCATTCTAAATTGTGTACAAAGCCTATGGGAAAATTAATCATTTTGAAAATTCACATTAATAGTGTCGTACTGCTTTTCATCTTCTTTATATAAAGCACCATGGGTTCTTACCTATAAGTCTTATCCAAGACCCCAAGTTTTTTTTATCCTGGGCCGGCCCCATCTTATAAAAATGTTGATATTAATCGCATCTTATGTGCGATTAATATCAAACGTAACTATAAACATAAAAGATACGAGACTGCAAACTGGCTGCTGATTGGAGGATTTAGAACTTGTTATAAGATGGGGTACAGATATAATGCTCTGAACTTTGTGTTGAAAATCTATAGGGAACTTCCGTCATTCAAATGTGAGGGGGAACTTCAACTCCTCTTACTGACTGTGAACGATTGTTGATCAGCTGCCATCTGGCAATCATTTCTTCTTCATTTCAGATCTTCTGCAGATCATCTGATACGTCAGTAGTGATGAATTACAGTCTAGTAGTTCCTATTCTTCTTCTCTTTATTTCTCTTCCTCCTCTTTCTTTCTTCTCCTCCTCCTCCACCTCATTATCTTCTTTTGCTTCTTCCTCTTCTCCTTCTTCCTCTTCTCATTCTTCCTCTTTTCCTTTTCCTTTTCATTCACTCCTCCTTCTTTTCCTTCTTCTCCTTCTCCTTCTCTTCTCCTTCTACTTCTTCAACAAAGCAATATTTCCTTGAGAAGTAAGAATAGTAGTAAATATAATAACTGTATATATAGATACCGATGGGTTAAGATAACCTATAAATGATCAAGTAAGCTAATTAGTCTTGTTTCAAGTCAGAACACATATGTCGGAAGGATGTGGTAGCTTGGGAAACACATTAACGTGCCATCTTTAATTACTTTCACAGGAAAAGTGTGAGCATGGAGTTTCCATGATCAACCTTCCATACGCTGGTTCCTCTTCATCACTTTACTCCAGGTCATAGCTTTTCCAAGGTGTTTAAAGGTAAACACCAGTATTAGAAACACCCCTATTTCAAAAAAGGAAATGGAAGCTCTTATTACCAATCATGTGAAAGAATATGTTTTGACTAATACGTGATCATACAAATTTTGCTGAGAAACCGCCTACTAATTGATATATTTGGTAAATTATTATATCTATTTGGACCTGATAGATATAACGCACGTGTCGCACACGTGTGTGTAGTAAGGCTGTGCACAACAGTGTAATGAGGTACCCGAGTACACTCCCAGGCTCACAAGCGAATACTCAAATATTCGGACGCCATGTTTTTTAATAATTTTTTTGAATTTTTTTGAATTTTTTTTGAATTTTTTTGCCACTACCATACCACTCGGCAGTTTCCCAGATCCCTCGCCAAAAACGCATGCAATTTCACTTTGAGTTGCAGTTGAAAGCGCCGATTTAATAAGAATAATAACAGTAAACAATGCTGTTTTAAAAACCAAAGATGGCAGAATAATCCATTTTCCTCCAAGTCCAAACAGAAATCTGGACATTTGGTCCCAGTTTCTGAAAGGTGAGTTTGACAGTGCTTGAGTTGGGAAACATTTTTACCGACGGTACCATGCCAGCTGCCGTCGCTCTCCCTGGCACGGGTAAGCGTGGGCCTGGACATTTTTTTTTTTTTTTTAATTTTTTTAATTTTAATTTTTTTTTGCGGCCGAATATTCGGGTACGAGAAATCGTACCCGAGTACTTGTCAACCGTGCGGGTACTCGAGCATTCGACTACTCGTCGCAGCCTTAGTGTGTAGTCCCATATACATCTTTCTGTAAAATGTTTCTCATTTTTTACCAAGACTGGGCCAAATTTCTTATCAGTTCGATGATACCAGAACCTTGCAGTACATCTATGCTAGATGATCAAGCTTTTCTGATCGATTCCACAACGTTTCTTTCACAATGCAATCGCCTGACCATTACTGGTCTTTATCTTTAACCATATCCCAGGCTTTCAAAGGGATTAAAGGGAATGTTGATATAAAATATTTAAACATTCAAATTTTTCGGTGAAAGAGTCCTTGCTTTGGAGTGTATAGTTGTTATCTAGCATTTGTTGCAGATATTCACATTAAAATTCACCAGAAATCATGGATAGAGTACCAAATGAACTTGTATTTTTATACAAGGAGAACACCTTGATAATTTATTAAGCATGTTTCTTTCCAGTATCATTTTTCTACCAGAACTTTACACAAGCTTTAATGCCCTTTTGGTTCTCAGCAGACGATAAGTTTCTAACTAATGTGGTAGCCAAACTTAGACACTTTGAAACTTGTAGATGAAAGCGAGCATAAGCAGATACCCCCCAAAATAGATAGGATATAAGCTCTGCCCCGTTTGACATTTTGGCTCTTAGAAAGAACCTGATATCACAAAAAGATTTGGCAATGTTGATGGAAAACTCACTACGTCATTCATGTCATAATACATACCAGTACTTTAAGAAAGCCGATACTCAGAAAAGATGGGCTAAATGCGTTGATACTGCATGTGACTATGAATGTTTAATTTCTTCTCCTCTATATGCTGTCTTGATGTAGAAACACATATTCTGTATGTGGTGTGCCAAGCACGCACATGTACAGTGATGGGAGAATTGATCAAGATGAATAATTCATAGTGCAGAGGGCTTATCCGATGCACATTCAAAATGCCAACCTTCAAAATGGCAGATCTTGAACATGCTAGTGATAGTACATAGATAGGACTATAGTACATATATGACACTTAGTGTTGGCCACCTCGACCCACAGATCTTTTAGACATGGAGATGTCCCACTTTGTGCATTTCAGAATAATCACTGCCAGAGTGATGAAGGTGCTTTATAAATACCTTTTCTTGAAAAAAATACTTCCACCTGCTACCCGAGTATCGTAGCATGTACAGCCAGTGCTTAAAGATGTGTCATGGTCTAGAGGATACGTTACCGCACCGTATATCATGTGGTTCACGGTTTAAGTCACAGTGCTGCACTAATGTCCTTTTGTAAGACAATCTACATTTGCCACTCTCCACCAATGTCTGGTAAATGGATACCTTGTAGGAATTAATCCCTGAATGTTTTTAGCATCTAACCTTTGTAAGGGCCTTGACCATCCCGTTGGGTGGATATGTGCAAAACATAAATTTAGCTATTATTATTATTGTTCTTGTTGTTTCAGTTATTGTTATTGTTATTATTTATAAATTAATAATAATTACATAACTTTCATTAATACGTATCCAGCAGTCATCACGATGCGTTTTACATTTTTTGTACGAAGGACCATTATCTGCCCACGCACAGATGGCTCTCTGAAGTGGCTTATTCAGTGCAAACAAATGTGGCCTTAATATCAATCAAATCAATCCTATGTCTCTCTCTCTCTCTCCATATCGATTGACTTTGGCGATCATGCTGTTCCACAGCCCTCGGTTCCTAGCCTTCTCTATTAGCACCACTCCCAGTTATTTCACTCCTCTCTCTTCCAACAATTTCTGCAAACTGTCTATCCAAAGTATCCTCTTTCTTCCCCTACTCCTTCTTCTCACAATTTTCCCTGTCAAAGCAAGATTCTCTAGGCCTTCTTTACGTGTAATGTGACCCATGATCTTCAACTGCCTAATCAACATCTCACGTATCATTTTCCTTTGCACTCCAGCTCGTCCTATGTCTATGTAATATTAATGGCATGTTACCCCACCCCCTTTTTTATACATTATGCAAAGCTACATGTTTATATACTCTTAACAATATTAGGGCAAAGTGTACCAAAATTATCCTGTATAGTTGTAGATGTATGTGTACTAAATAGTATTTGCTAGTGACTTGTAAACCCTGAGGAGTAAATGGTGGCGCCTGGATACATGTACATGAAGTCTATTTACATTGTAAACTGTAATATCACTCTGTCAATTTAATTGGACAACAATTCCTTGAGGTACGACGGTATTGCAGAACCTTCCTCTTATCCCTCGCTTTGTATCCCGCGGCAGTTTGGGCCAAACACCATTTCGGCTCGACGCTGAACCCACGAGGTACATGTACCCCCTCGTTGTCCTTTATCATTATCTATATTGCCTTCCGTTTCAAATTTGGCCCCAAGATGCAATCAATACTCTCCCGCACACTCTCTCAAAATGACATCTCGCTGTAAATAAATTTGGTGCGTCCAATAAAATACCGAAATGCCGTAACGCAGGCTGGCTTAATCCTAGACGCTCTAGAGAGTTTGGCACAAATTGTGCTTTCTGTAGACAAAGTCGGTGAGTATCCTTATGAACGTGTGATGTAAGCTCGGTTATTGCTTGGGGTATTCATTTATGTCATTTTTTTGCTTGCTTCAGGAGTATGTAAGTCAATTTATGGAATTTGATTCTGCCGGGATGGCTAATACGCACACAGCATGTACATATACCCTCCTCTTAGCTGAAAGTAAACTTCCTTTTTATAGCAATGTAGCATTTACAGATATCTGTACATGCATGTATTTTTATGCTTGTGCATGGTACGTGTAGCAATGGATACATGTCAGTTTTGTGTTGGGCTAAAATGCTAAAAGATGCCAATTTGTTTGTACTTCATGAAGATAATGAAGATCAAGGTAAAAGATTTCAGCATTCTTTTTAATACTAATAGGCCTATGCACATGTATACACCCTTTTTCTATTTATGTCTGTCTCTCTGCATTTCTGTCTTTTCTATTTGTCTTTGAGTATTTATTTCTTGCTCTTGATAAATAACAAACAATGAACGTTACTTTCACAATAGGTTCAAATAACAGTTCAATCATCTAGGCCTGTATATCATCCACATTGTGGAAAATCCTTGTTTATTACATACCGTAAATAACGTTGTATAAACCGCCCTCGTGTATTAACCGCACCCCTCTTTTTCGCCCTTAAAAAAGATCATTACGGTACTGTAAATTAAAAAACAGTAGGGACCTAGGATAGAACCTTGTGGTACACCATGTAATAGAAGAAAAATTGGAGGAATTATTATTATAAACTAGTCTACATATTGAGATCTATCAGAAAGATTACTTTCAAACCAAGATGACAGACAAATTTGAGTGTTGTTCTAGTTTCCGAGTGGTGAGTCAACACACCGATTACCGAGCTGGGAGACATTGCCAGGCATAGCGCCAGGTGGAGGGGCATAAATTGAAACTTAAAAAAAAAAAAAAAAAAATTTTCGGCGGCAAAAAAGTGCGGTTTATACACCGTTATATACAGTACATGTACATCATGTACCGTCGAGCAATCTCCTCAAACATTTTTAATCAAGTATCACAGCATATAAAGCAAGCATGGCAAGCGAGCAGCTGTACAAGAAAAATTATTCGGCATCTCTCTCATTGGGCCAAGCCCTTCTAATTTGGTGGAGTAATTCTTTCATTTCCTCGCGTGAGTGGGACAGTATCATGTTGCAAAATATGAGACTGGGCAAATTTTTGCCAATTTGACAGCAAAAACACACCTTGATATGCTTGCATAAGGCCCGTCTTCATCATCTCGAGATTGCCAAATATCCAGCTATTTAAACTATCCCGATCGCAAACTATCCAGCTAATTTGGGTCTTCATCAGACCGAAGTAGCAATTAGAAGGATATTTGGTCAGGATTGTCATCCCAAGATATCTTGGGATAGTTGGCAAAATATCCCACTATGTGGCAAAATATTTTTGTAGACAATAATGATAGAGTGGCTCATGACTTATTGTGCTCTTTCAAAAAATAGTTTTTCTTTCAGTACTGGTTAACGTTTAAGTGTTGACCCACAAACGTATACAGTACATTATTTGAATATTAATTATTACGGCAATTAGGTGACTTGTAACAAAAAGTGGCCTGTTTCGACGTAGAGAATGATTCAGCACAAGCCTTTAATAAGCATCTGTTTGATTTGTAGACTGATGCATGGAGCACTCCTAAGTTTTCAGTTTGTACTTCCAACATCATCAGAATTCTTTTTACAGCCAAAGTTACAAGTCTATGAACTTGTACATTTTCTTATGTTCTTGGATCTGTATAGTATTTTAGATAGACCTTGTATGAAATTAGAGAGGTTGCAAATGGTGGGGGAAGGGGGCATATGCCGCATTTTGATTTGAGTCAAGTTCAGGGAGAGTTGAGGGCTGATGGGAAAGGGGTACTGGGTAACCAAGCTGATAACCAAGGTTAAGGAAAGCTGGAAGCTTATTGCGATAATTAATGAGTTGAGTGATGCGATTTATGACAACATGTGATGAACTAAACACATGCACCCAGTAGCCATGCTGTGCAAGAGACAAGAGCCTGAAGAGCACTTCATTCTCTAGAGCCATATTTTGTCTGTGCTTTGAAATAGCATGTGCAATATACCAGTGTGTATATTACATGAAATTTACTATGCAAATGTCCTTGTACATTGCGTATTGCCATTAGAAGCTTGCCATACATGTGCATGTATGTCACCATGTTTGCTGTGCATATCTTGCAAAATTACATTTTGCTTGATAGGCCTACCTGTACATGTACATGTACTTAATTTTATTGCTTATTGTGTGACTATCTATAGTATACGAACCTTGTCTTTTTGACATAAGAATGATTTCTTCTGCATTACCTTCGACACTGAATAACTTTTAAGGTTTAAAGGGGAAGTCCACCCTGATATTAAGTTGATTTTAATAGCAGAAAAATGAGAGGATCAGGTCAGTGAAAGTTTGAGTAACATCCAATTGAAAATATGAAAGTTTTCATCAGTAAAACACAAATCGGCAACTCTGTGACTTATCTTATCTCCAATTCGCTGTGTACATGAATTTCATATAACTTACTTTTCTTAGTTATTGATGACAGAATAGATTTGCTCCATACAGGGGTTAAACATATTTGCACTAATTGTATTAAGGGTGCACATATATGATTGAAAATCATATTTTGGGAAAATAGTAATTCATGAATTTATTTAGTACATAGCAAATGGGAGGGAACTTTGGAAGAAATATCACAGAGTTGCCAATTTGATCACTTCAAAAACTCATAACTTTTTTTGTGATCATATTTTTCTCAAACTTTCACTGACCTAGCGGTTCCTCTTATTGTACTGCTTCTGTTGAAATCAACTTAATATCAGGGTAGACTTTCCCTTTAACCATGGAGGGTTCTCAAACTCTCTGTTTTCTTTAGAAGGAACGACTTTGACCCAACAGAAGTAAATAGACACCCTCTCTTTGTGCCTCATTCTTGAAGGTTTATTGTTGTATCCATTGTGTTTCCAGTCTTTGACTTGGGTACCTGGTAATGGTAGACTTCAGTTTACACTCTGGATTCAAGACACACACGGCATGTTCAGGTTCACTGTTCCAACGTTATAAAACCATGTTTTCTTGCAGGGATGTCGTTTATTCTAAATAGATATAGAGACCTACTTGAAGGGAGCCATCGTGGAATAGTGGTTCATTCTCTTGGCACTCAATTGAGAGGTTTAAGATTCAGATCAGACTGATGTTAACTCCTGTTAAAAGAATCAATGCACCTCTGACAGCATACAATAGTTTGTTTCAAATCAGAGTGTGTCATAACATTTACACTGCATTGGAGTACACTAGAGCTATACTTATATGGAAGAAAATTAAAAATTAACCCCCCCCCCCTCCCCCCCCCCAAAAAAAAAGAAAGAAAGAAAGAGTGTATTTGAATAGCTCAACAGCATGCATTCATGATACATGTAGATGTAGGGGCCTACAAAATAATGTAGATGCATGTATATATACCCTTCAATGTGAATGTGCCCTTGAATACACCAATACGCTTGTAAACATTATGATTAATGTTCAACAAACATGTTCATGTAGTATCATGTAGGGGCCTACTGTACATGTCTACATGATATGGAGGCCTAAACAGGTATTATAAGGCCTACAAAATGTATTTGTATTAAATTGTAGTTGCACATGTAGGCTACTTAGTCTGTGCAAAAGAAATGAGATTTGGGGGTATAGTCTTTATTTTAACAAGTATATTGCACAATATATGAACATCGTACTGAGTTATCTATATTTTGTTGACACATATATCAAGTACATCTTTCAAAATCATTTTGCCTAATGAATTAATAACCAATTCAACAATATAATGTGCTTCTTTGCTATTAGTCATTTAAGATTAGAAGTTTCTTTGAATCTCAGTTACTTTCAGAGACATTCTTTGGATTTGGATTGCTTTATTTTTCCAATAAATGAATAAGGGGCATGGAAGAATTGCTCACCCCTTTGCCATTGGTGGTATGTAAATTCAATGGAATGTGAGGGAAAATATCAGTTTATTGCAATTCACTATTGTCTAACAGTTGGATGTCTGGATCGAGTAGGACAGTCTGTAGTGCAGTGTGTTTATGGTGTATTGACAAGGTATGCATTGCCAGGTTTGTTAGTTGTCATGGAGTGTGTATATACTGTAGGCCTACTGTAAAGTAAGTTATGACTAAATACTGCTGTCTTTGGTATTATCAAAATACGCTGGGCACTTATGTTTCCTAGCTGTTCTGATTAATTTTGATAGACATTTCTTTTTCCGTTGTGGAATGGGGAACAACAGGAAATCAGTTTGACAACAATGGGCAAGTCTTTGCCTGCATTGTTGGTCTGTGTATTATAGGTTTGTATTTAGACAAGGTTGGATAGATTTAGAAGATTGAAAAGAGGGACTGATAAAGAGCTTTGCTAAAGTGAATGGAAAAGTGAATAATGCTGGTCTGTGCTGTAGGCCTGTATTTTGTGAATTAGAGTTTAGATGCACAATGGAGAGTTAGGGAGGGAGAGAGAGAGAAAGAGAGTTAGGGAGAGAGAGAGAGAGAGAGAGAGAGAAGGGGAGGTAAGGGGGGGGGGATGGAGAAGGAGAGAGATGGGGGAGGGGAAAAGGGATATGCAGACAGACAGAAATATCATAAATCAGAACACCACATTGTAAATGTGGTAAATTTGTTGTAGTTCCTGTGTTTATGATACATTCATCATTAAGGTACAAATACATCGCATTCCATACAAATGTGATACATTTTTGCCATCACACTTCAAATACTAAGGTATGCATGCCACTGTGTACCACTCAAAACAGGTACTAGTATCAGTGTATTCCAATACAAAAGCACAGTGAGTCATGCATGCGTTATTGAATGGAGCAAATAATGAACAGAACACAATATAGTCTCTGTGTATATTGTGTGAACAATTAGGGTGTTTTCTTATTTGCTTTGTTTACCTCTTATTCCATCCACAAGGATTGTAGGCTGAGTTCGTTCTTCGGTCGATTGGTCATCTTTAGGAATTTATAGACTTAAATCTTTCTCTTATGGCATTTTGATGTAAACCTACACGTATAATACTTTGTTGGACTGAACGTTACAGTGTGCTAAAGTGTAAGTTTGGATTTTCTCATTCATACTTACCGGTATGAAGAATTCTATATTGCTCAGCATTGGATATTGAATACGGTACCCTGTTTATGTTAATATTGTTTTCATTTGTTGATGTTATTACTGACTGTTTATCATGTGCCCGTGAATGTATGATCGAGTGGTTGACTATTTGTGTGAGAATAGATTTGTCATAGGATATGATTTACATGTATCTTTCAATTTATAAAGTGTTTTGTCTGTTCTGTGCCTGTGGGATATGCAGAGATGCCAAGTTCAAAGATCAGCAATGCGTGACATTTTCATGATTCGGGGCGAGGGTATAACACACGTATAAGGTATAGCGTTTTTTCAAAATCTAGCGTGCGCGTCGTGCGTGAGAGCGTTTCCAGACCCTCAAAATGCGTGACGTCACGCCTAATGCGTTACACTTGGTAGCTCTGGATATGGTAGAGGTTATTGTCTAGGCCAACATGTACATTTTTTGCAAAGCTAGTATACCAACTATACATGCATGTACATTTTTACATGTACACTTAAACCTTAGGTCAAGTAAAAAATTGATCCCTAGTTTCTAGTCTGGATTATTCAAAAATAAACAGGGGTTCCATATTTATTTGATATTTGATATTTTTCCGTACACAAAAATGCTATTTAGTCAATTTCAACATATGTTTTGTTATTACAAATTAATTTGTACGTCTACTACAGAGGCTGCAACCAATGTAAAATTGAATTATGATAGCGTCATGTAACGCCTGGCTGGAATGCTCCCCAGGGAGTGGAGATTGTGCACACAATGTGTACGGGCAAGCACTGAATCCAATAACCGGGGTAAAAATATATTTGAAAAGCGCTTAGAGACATTTTTATTAAGCGCTATATAGAAATTGAATATTTTTTTATTAATATTGATTGTGATTTCATATCACAATTATCAAATAACAAAAAAGAAATAGATGCAAGATTTAGATTTTAAAAAGGTCAGAGAAGGGCACAGGAAACTAGGAGTTACATTTATTCAGCCATATGAAAATGTGTTGTCCATGTACCATGTGTACAGGGGGGTGTTTCATAAAGCTGTTCGTAAAGTTACGCATGACTTTACGAATGACTTAAATATGAAAAGCCAAATGGGATGCTAAATCATTTTTAACTGCATCAATTAAAGTTGAACTGTGCAGATGTACTGTAGATTAACATTCTTATTATAACAAAGTAAATTTTTTGCCATATTTTAATAGAGGTTATTGGAAATATAGTGACATTGATTTAGGTTTAAAAAAGACTTTTGATCAGAGAAGGTCACAACAAGAAACTAGGAGTTACATTATTCAGCCATATGAAAATTTGTTGTCCATCTACCATGTTTATACTACATTGTATACATGTACATACATTAAATACATTGAACTGATAAGATGGATAGAAAACAACACACAATGAAACTTAAACTTTATTCCATCTTGCTTTGTATTAAAGTTGTACATCCTGTCTTTTCAGGAAATGATATATAATTGTTATATATTGATGTAATTTAGGACCCCTTTAGACCTTCATACATACATTTTAACACATACTTGTATCTTTAAGTAACTTTTCAATCGTAAAGGTGTATTGAATAAAATAGATCTTGAATCTTCATTTATCTTCGACAAAGAATGATGCCTTCATTGAATTTGTAAATGTAATTGTAAATAAACAGATTGTGATTTAGATTGATTTCATTACAAGGTTTTATTTATGAAATGCTCTCCTTTTCAAAGTATGACATACATGTATAGTACCATTTTGTTGCAATTTTGTCACTCTAACTGATACATACATTCCAAAGTACACCATAAAATATATTCATCCAGTATATTGATAAGATTTTTAAATTCAGAACAAATCTCCAAGATTTTTTTGTCAGCAAGGTAGATAATTATCATTTGGAACAAATACTTGTATAGAAAAAAATGACATGAAATAGTTGTGCATGCCAAGTAGAAGTTTACTGTAAAGAGCAAATAACTGAAGGAGAATCAATAATAAAATTTTCTCCATAAATTTCAATCAGTTCAACTTCACCATTCAATATTTGGATAAGAGAGGCGTGATATTGGTCAAAGTCATTACCATTGGTCATTACTTGATTTTCCGAAAAATGCCAGCCAAACTGGCTGCTTTGTAGGTTATTATTAAATTTCAGTCTTGAGAGTGTGGCTACATTGGTCTACAAAATAATATGTAATTATTTTTTTTTAACAGCAGTTTATGATTCTCTCTACATGTATGAACTCTGAGGATTATGATTGTCAAGTGTGCTTGAATTTGCAAAGTGGACAAGCCCAAATTGTTGCTATGTCTGACAAACCTTGTTCAAGTTTATTTTCTTTTTAATCTTTTCTTCAGACCCCTGTCTTGACTTACCAGATATCTGTTTGATTCTACAAAATCAAAGAATAGCAATGAATACAGACATACTAAAGCTTTTCGTCTTGCACTCTTCAGAGTAAATTGCAAGAATGAACAGAAACTGAAATCAGACAATATTTATGAGCGGAAGCTAAAGGAACAAAGCGCGCGAAAATTTTGCTGGAGTCGTACCAGCAATACTTGGTGTAAAATGTATTAATAATCTCCATAAAGTGCCGGGGTAATGCTATATGCTAATTCCATCTTCATTCTCTCTTATTTCTCTAACCCAGGTGTGATCAGTAGCCTCATCTCCAGACTTTGTGAGCGTGCGTTCAAGTGACCCGTCAGCTTGTCCCAGAAGTAGTCTGTTCTGTCATTGGGGAACGACGAGCAGTCCACATGCCCGGGGAAAGCATGATGGCAGCAGAAGAAGATGGAATGATACCCATCAAAGCTGCCTTTAATGGGTAAGAGATGGAAACATATAAAAAGAAAATGATAGAAAGATAGTATGTAATCTTTGAAGGCTTCCATGGATGATGGTTACACCGGGGTGCTTTCGACAGGTTTGAGTTGTCCTTGAAAAGGGCCCACCTATGCTCTATCTCGATGATGGAGGAATAATGAAAAGAAAATGATAGTTAAAGGTATAGACCAGTTCTGGAAACCCCCCCCCCCCCCCTCGAAAAAATGAAATGGAAGCTTTTATTACCAATCGGGTGAAAGAATATGTTTTGGCTAATACGTGATGATACAAATTTTGCCGGGATACCGCCTACTAATTGATATATTTGGTAAATTATCATATCGATCTGGCCTGGATAGATATTAGCAAATGCATTTTAACATTGAACATTTGGGCATTTATTTCTACTTTTTTGCAAATTTAGGTTGAAGTATTGCCATCTAAACCTCTGAAGGCAATATTTAAACAATATTGAATGGATATTTTGTACCCAAAACCCTTGAACTGCAATTTTACCTCTACCAGTCTATATCTTTAATTAAGATGGTATGATATATCACAATACACTTTATCCAGTGAACAGGCCAGGGGAGTGTTTCACAGAAACTAAGATTGACTTTGAGTTGGACTTTACTATGGCAGGCCGTTCATGCCACTGTTTGCTCTCACCATTATGATCTTAAGTTAATATTTTTTCCTTCAATAACGAATTATCAAAATATATAAATGCTGTAGATTTGTGACCATGATTTGTATGTCCCTTGAGAGACCAATGCCAGTAAATGGTGAGAGCAACCAGTGACATGAACGGCCTGCTATATTTAAGTCCAACTTAAAGTCGATCTTAGTCTTTATGAAACACTCTCCTTGTCTGTAAAATGAAATGATCACAATAATATAGTAAACAGGTGAGTCGCCCAAGAAGAATAATTGGCCTTACAAACAAGGTAAGAAATGATTTTATTTGCCATTTTTCAGCCTAGCTGCTAAAAGTTATTTCTATCAGGGCGTTATAAAATATGACAAATACGAGCCATACGGCATTGAGAGTTTGTATAGCATACTGTGAGCAGAAGAAGTGTTTCTTTATGCTGGTACCTATTTCTACTGCAAAAATTACATGTATGTAAAAATTCTTTTCAGAAAAAATCTACAGGGGAAAAATAAAACATTTAAAAATCATACATCTGCATAATTATATGGAATCATCTTCAGTTGAGAGTTTAATGGTAGACAGTGTGCATAGATTATCTTCTAGGAGATACATATATAAATTATCGGCACTTATATTTCAGTGTGAATTTTCCTATATCAGGACAGCTTTATGAAATGAATCTTAGTATTTATCACAGATGTCAGAGCAGAGATTGTTTTCCATGCATTAGAATCTAAACTGTTCCATTTCTTGGTAATTTTGAACTAGAATGATCAGAAGTTAGAAACTTTGGATTGCAATAATATAAAATTTAAACAGCTCCCCCAAGTGTTGAAGAATTACCAGTCTCCTAAAGAGCAATTTACATAATAACATGTCACCTGCATATCCATGACTCTACTTGTGTAGATTACACAAGTATGAATTGCTTTATCTTGGACATAGCTAGTTGTTATAAAATCCACTGAATCAACAAACCAAAGGTGGCGGCCAGTGGCCTGATTTGTATACTTATCAATGAGCTTCAAGCAGGTTTCTTAATATCTAAATTTCTTTCTCTTTGAGATTATACAATTGATATGGGCGATTCCACAGAAAGATCCACGTCAGCATTTCCCCCCTTACACTGTGTGTACATAAATTATTTTGAGGCTTTGCAAATCAAGGAGAATGACTTTTGACTTCATATTTTTCCATGGTAGAGACAATTTTTGTAATAAATGAATAATCATCATTTTGTCATTATTTTCCAAACCAGCTTCTGATATTTAAGGGCGTAAATGATTTTATCATAATTAAGTATTTGTGATCCCTATATTACCCACATTTACAGACACATTTGGATGACTGTTCATAGTTGTTTCATACTTGCACATGGTGAAAGTTGGCATTGACAAAGGCGCTATTTAAATACTATTATTATTATTATTATTAATATGTTTGGATATAAAGGGATAATTTCTGTGAAATCTGCCCACTCTTTATACTTCTTACAATAATCTTTTCCATCTCATAAGTCCAACTCATTCTCCCCCCCCCCCCCCCCATTCTCTCTCTCTCTCTCTCTCTCTCTCTCCCCCCCCCCTCTCTCTCTCTCTCTCCCCCCTCTCTCTCTCCCTCTCTCTCTCTCTCTCTCTCTCTCTCTCTCTGTTTCTTATGTATCTAAATGGAGGCCTTTTCACGTAGGTCATGCCACTTTCTCTGTTTTACCCACATTCTTATTTGTTTCATTGTTTTCTTATTTCTCCTTTCTCATAATTTCCTTTACAATATAATTTTATCTCTTTACACTCTCTATAGACTCTACCCTGTAGGCTTGACCTTATACAAGCACTGAAACCAAATTATACTAAACTATTTGTGTGAAGGAATTTGAGGTTATGGTAAAATTATTTTGCATTGGTAAAGCAGTACCGGTAATACAATTTCATGCGCTGGGAAGTGACATTAAATACTATCCAAACAAAAATTAATATAATTTTCTCTCAATTCAGGATTATTCTTACTACGAAAACCAAATCCAACTTCTAACCCAACTTTTCCTCTTAGATTACATTCTGTGTTACATGGGTTGTTCTTCATTTTCAGTGCATGTTATCTTCCCCTCTCCACTCTATACAATACAAAATTCTGCATATATCATAGCAGCGATTTTTCTATTGGGAAATTCTCTTATGAACCTGAAGATATTTTTGTTAAAGGCTGTTTTGATAATGACTTAAAGCTAAAGCTTTTTATAACAAAAAACATTCTGAGAGCTCTGATGGCATTTCCCCTAGTTCTATATTGCTTTCTGCTGCCATGTACACTGTGTTCATGGATTTTGTTCAAATATTCTTTAATCATGCTCTTATGAACATGTCCAATCTCACTCTTGCTTCACTTGCTTTCATCTCTCCTTCACACCATCTCTCGACCTCCCCCTTCCGTCCCCAGATCTCTCACCTCTCCCCCAATCAAATATTCAATATCTGCAGCGGCTTTATGTGTGCCGGGTAGCCACGCTGTCTGCCAATAATTGTGCATTACAGACCGACTGGCATTTTATCCATACCAAAGTATCCTCATTACCCTCCTTCGAAAGCTTGACCGAAAGTAACTTGAATAGATGCTCTCTTATCATCTTATTCATGAGCCAGGGAGGCTTTAAAGGGGATGTCCATCCACATATTAAGTTGGTTTTGATAAAAGCAGACAACGGAGAAAAACTGACCAGTGAAAACTTGAAGAAAATCTGATAAGAAATAGGGAAGTTATGAATTTATAAAGTTGTAAATGATCAAACTCAAAATGTCAACTCTGCACAGAAAATAAGGCTACCTACAATGTGTATTTAACATACATAGGGTGCGTTTATTGGGTCTTGCCACTAGATATGTACATATCGAACCCCACTATACAAAAGTGATTGGCGGGATGTCGCGTTTATCGTCCCTTCACGATTCAAAATAAAGGCCATGTCTCTGCGCAGCTGCTTTGCGCCGTTTAACCCGGGGGGCAGAGAGTTTCTCGGAGGTCAACTACACACACATGCTTGTACACAGCACATGGCGCGCGCTAGCCTCCGAACCGGAAATTAACCTGGGAAGGTCCGATTTGTATGTGTGGTTCAAAACAGCTTTGCGTTTATCATCTCTCAGAAACGTGATTCTGGCTGTATGTCACATTCAAAACACTCCTTTTTGCGTCTTCAGATATGCCCATATCTAAAGACGTTTAAAAAAGGCTTTGCGTTTATCACTTTCAAAATTTGCCTGAAAGACGTTTGAGAAACCTGATTCTAGGCAAAAATTTGGTCAATAAACGCACCCATACACACATAGATGTATTTTAATGTTGGTACTTTTCAATGAGTATGATCATTAATTTAGCAACTTTTCTTAATTTTTGTTCACATTTGGCTCGTACCAACAATTGAATTTTTGATATTGGTATATTTCCTACACTGTCTCCTGATTGAAGAACTGAAATATTTGTTAGTATTTTATTTTCTTCATCACTAAGAATCAGGACCACCTTTAAGAAATCTTGATGCGCTCAAATCCCAAATTAACCTTCGTTGGTAGGTACTCTCTTTGTAATTTTCCCTGTGCCCCGATCTCATCAAGCTTAGGTGTGATATTGATTTTCGGGCTTGGACGCTTGGATGAAGGGGATTTGGGAAGAAGATCGCAGGGTCCTCTCTACGAGCCATTGATTGAGTGGAGTGAGAGTGTTAATCAGCCGGGGCTCATCGGTCAAGTTTTGTCAAAACAATTGATGATAAAGAGGTAAGTCCATTGCAGAGTGTAGATGTATAGGTACATAGATAAATTCATATTCTTAAGAAAAGTAGGTTGCTACGACCAAAGTATATTACCTGTCTAAAAAGACCCCCAAGGGAGGCTCAACAAGTGGTCTATATTGACAGGTTTATTTTATCAAACATGTCTCAATGAAAAACATTGTGCTTTGTGACATTTCATTTTACATTTTCTTCTCTATCCCATTGCAATTTTTCTTGTTATTATTTGTATTTGTTTATTATCATATAGTGATTTATTTATTTGTATTACTTTTTGTTTCATTTGCAAGTCACCTTTCTACCCTGCCTTCTTTCTCTCAATCTAGTTTTCCTTTCCTCCTTCACTCGATCCACCATCCTAAGAGGTGAATAGTCTTCCATTTTAGGTATTGAAAGGGAAAAGGAGGGGAAAGGAAGGAAAGGGGAAGGGGAAGGGAGGGGGCAGGGGAGGGGGAAGATAAGAATAGAAAAGCAGCATCAGACCTTGTTATCTAAGCTCTAATATAACTGCCATTTTCAATATTGATCATGGAGCATATATGGTCTGTTGAGTGACAGAAAGGAGTGTTCAAAGTTATGACTTAATGCCCTTCTGGCTCTTAACTGACTAGATGTACCATTTGCTGAGAGCCAGAAGAACATTAAAGGGCAATCTAACCCTTCTAATGAGTTCATTTGAACGAAAGCAGAAAAATCAGAAAACAGAATTGCAAAAATTTGAAATAAATTGGACCAATAAAGTCATACAAGGGTTTGAAATATGAGATCACTACAGCAATTTAGTCAGTGGATTGTGACGTAGCGACGAATTACTCTCCCCTCCGTTGTGTACAAAAATATAACTTATTTCTGTTTTTCTCCAATGTGACTTCATCCTCGGGGCACTACTCAGTCAAAATATATCATGGAGAGTTACAGGTCCTCTAAAAAGAAAAGACCATCCCGAGTCATACATTTATGAAAAGTTGAAATTTTAGTCCTTTTGTGTATTGGAGCAAATGGGAAAGTTGTCAGCCACTACATCACATAGACATTATTAATTAAGCCAATTTGAAGAGCCCATACCTATAGTGATTGCAACTTTTTAAAAATCAAACTTTTTAATATTTTGTCCAATTTAATTCAAACTTTCATCAGTATGCATTTCTGACTTTTCTGCTTTATTCTACGGTAGACAATTTGCTATCAAGGTTGGAGTTCCCTTTAACTGATACACTTTTACACAGGTTAATGCCCATCTGGCTCTCAAAAGAGAATGCATGTATGCTGGGAGCTAAAAGGGTGATAAGTCATTAACAACATACTTTTACCACAGAGTTAAAGCCCTCCTAGCTCTCATTACATATAGTGGGATCATGGTGTGATACTAGAGTGTCAAAAGGAGATAAGTAACACTCTGTAGCGTCCTTTCTACTTCTCATCAGGTTATGAAACTGAAGTCCACAAACCAAGCAACAAAGCTTTAAATGAGAAAAGAGCGAGTGCCGGCACGTGCCAGATGGCTATTGAGTAGCTAGCTTGCTTGCTTTTAAAGCAGACATAATCAATTGATTATAAAAGTCAGTTGTTCTAATGGAAATAATGGGGATTACAAATGATCAATACTGGAGTTCTGTGCTCATGTGATGTTGTAGTCTGATGGGGCATGACAATGAAAGTTAATTTCTTTGTCTCCCCCCCCCCCCCCTACAACAGGCTGATAGCTCTCAGTCATTCATCAAGAGTTTAGATAAACAAGCACATTACAATCATATTTTGTTGAAATATTTTACTTGCCCAGAATATCATGGAATCATTTATGTACCTTGTTACATATAGAAATTGTATGGGACTTACTGTTGTAGTCCTATTGTATGGACTAGGTATAAGATTTAAGATTCAAGATTCAAATGGGGTTTTATTCAAGACTTGTCAAAAAGTCCAAAGACTAAAGATGCAAGTTTACATCAAACATACAACCATGTAAAAAAGCATTCAAAAACATAAGATGCATGCCTAATACCATGAGAACAGGAATTTTAGCATCAGGTCCTGTCGTATGGACTGGGTTCATGTAGATGATTAAATAATGCCTCCACAATTTTGTTGATTGAACACAGAAACTCACAGTTCCAAAATAAACACCTTTTTTATCTGCTTGGGCTCAATTTTTAATCAAAGTTTATGATATAGAAATCAAATTGTTATTCAAATCATGCTTTTGTGGACATTAATTCATGAATTTAAAGAACAAAGACCAAGTTTCGTGGACCAACATCAATCCAAGCTTGTTTGAAATGACCAAACAAAAATTGCAGCATCATTGGGAATGAAGTATTCAAGATTGCAATGACATTTGTCTTTCATTGTAAACATATCTTTTTAGTTTACAATCATTTGAAGCCATTATTCTGTTTTTAATGACCATCAAAACATGGATCAGTATCTTATTATCTTTAATAGATTATACATTACTTTAATGATGGTGTTTCGATGAGTCTAGTCAAATCACTTATTTTTATACAATTCATTATACGTTCTCAAATAACAAGCAATCAAGATCATAAGTAGTTGACAATTACGAGTTAACGTCATTGCCTTCTCTTAATTTTAATGTTATTTTACAATGATTCATTCAAGCTCATATCGCCAAATTCGTAACTAGCATGAAAATTGTTGCAAGAAGCTGTATGTATCATGATATGCTCCTTGACCAAATTCCATCTCAGCTTCTGTAGGATGTTTATTGCTTGTCGTGAGCAAGAAGAACCCTCCCGTCTGTCAGTAGTTAATATAGGCAGATTTAATACAATAACATACCAATACATGGAACAAACCAGTCTCATAACCACTCTCATAACCACTGTCATAAACACTTTCATAAACACTTTCATGAACACCAAGGGAAGATAATAAGAGGGGGAATAGAACAGGGCAAATCAATAAACATGCTTTCCAATCGTAGAATAACGAAATAAAATAACAGAGCGCATGCAGGTTATGAACGCAAGGCGAGAAATTGGCCACTCTATAGGAATGTCTTCACTATCTCGAGATTGCCAAATATCCAACTATTTGAACTATCCCGATCGCAAACTATCCAGCTAATTTGCGTTTTCATTAGACCGAAGTAGCAAATTAGCTGGATAGTTGGTCGGGATAATATCCTAAGATATCTCGGTCTAGTTTGCAAAATATCCCACTATTTCTCAACTAGCGTGATAGTTTGCGACCGTCTTCATTAGACCGAAGTACGGAGTCAAATATCCTGATCCCATCATGCACAACGATTTCCGGTTTTCTGTGTTTACTATAGTTGTACTAGCGCGCACACATGCGATCTATACCGCTCAGCACGCTAGTACAACTAATGAAGACGGTCGCAAACTATCCTGCTAGTTCGGAAATAGTGGGATATTTTGCAAACTAGACCAAGATATCTCGGGATGACAATCCTGACCGAATATCCTTCTAATTGCTACTTCGGTCTGATGAAAACGCAAATTAGCTGGATAGTTCAAATAGCTGGATATTTGGCAATCTCGAGATAGTGAAGACAGGCCTTTTCTGCCCAGAGTGGGATCCAGTTTTATGCCCTAATCCTCTTTTCGTCAAAGCTTCGCGTGCCGATATTGATTTAGGAGCCCGAGAGGGTAACAATGATGGGTGCACAGCTGTCGTTCTCGTGATGTGCTTCCTATATAGCTCCCCTGCAAGATCACAATTATTCCAGTAGGGTAAATTTGTTGTAGCTGTCTCTTTTATAGTGTCTTTTCTGTATGCTAATGGAAATATTACCATAATTTATACTTTCTACATGTACATATAGCTACAGAAAATGGTACAGTATTTTTTTCAACTGTAAATCCAAGAACTTTTTCATTCATTGATCTGTGAATTTAAATTGTATTTACAATTTCTGTTGAATTAATGTAAAAAAAAGTAATTTTTTTTCTCTATTCAAGCTGAGTATTAACATTAGAAAGTACCGTAAATCTCTGTGTATAAGGCGCACCCCTATTTGGGGGGGGGGGGGACCCACGCGGGGAAGGACCTTCATTTAACATCGAGGTGCAGTTGAAGGGGCTGATTTGTGCTTGTGAACTTGTCACAAATAATAGTAACAATGTTGTTTTTAGAAGAATGTGTAAGATCATTAATGCAAATTAAAAACAATAGAGTACCTAGGATAGGACCTTGTGGTACACCATTTGTTATAGAAAAAAAATTGAGGAATTATTATTATAAACTACATATTGAGATCTATTAGAAAGATTACTTTCAAACCACAAGATGACAGACAAATTTGAGTGTTGTTGTAGTTTCCGAGTGGTGAGTCAACACACTGATTACTGAGCTGGGAGACATTGCCAGGCATAGCGCCATAAATCAGAACTTAAAAAAAAAAAAAAAAACCTCTGTACCTGTGTATAAGGCCCACCCCCGACTTTCAATTTTTTTTTACTTATACACAGAGATTTACGGTACTTCATGTACACTGTTGTTAATACCCAACAGTAGTAGTTGTTGACTATCCCTCTATCTTTCCTATCTTCTATCTTCCTTTCTTACCATCTCCAATCTCTCATCCTCCCTCTTGTGCTATCTCCCAGGTCAGCGGGTAATCAAATCCTGTATATTTACTCAGGTTATTAGCAGAGAGTACGAGCCCCTAGCCCTAAAACCTTTAAAGATACGGTGGAATTCTGGTAATGTCAAAATGAAATATGTGAGCTTTCCTAATCTTTTCATTCTTAAATATGAAAGACTATTACTGTAGAAATGTCACATGCCCTCATATTTCCCTTTAAATGCCCTCATATTTCAAATTACATGCCCTCATATTTCAAATATAACATACAAACTAACACAAAACTAAAATCTTTGGACTAAATTCAGATGTCATATGTATGTGTAGTCCCATAAACCCATATCTGTGTGCGGTACTTTTGACTGTATCCTATTTTCAGCAAGACTACCGTAGGTCATGTGTTGAATCATTTTGATGATTCTCAAAGCTCATAATACACACTTAAAGTAATGTGCTACATTATAAAGCTTATCCAGTTCATTCTATAGGCCTATCATGATGTCTTTTACATTGCAATCACATGACCAGAATTCAATTTAATCTTTAAGACCTCGCCTTGCCTGAAAACTACTAATCTCTACATCATATCAGTGTCCTTTGGACCCTTCCCTTGCCTCTTCCTAGCTATATACCTCCCTGGATCACATGGTCTGGGGGTCAAAAGTTTAAGAGCAAAGTCAACGAATATTGGCAGAGGTGTTTGAACGTAATAAATGCACTGTTAAATGCATACATAGGCCTATGCTTGTATAGGCCTGTACGTTTATCAGGCGTGTGTAGGCCTATTCTCGCCATGAAGCAAATCTTTTGTAAAATAGCTCAGGAAACTGTTTATGCCCACAGAAAGTGATTGCTTATTCTCTCAGGTCCTTAGGGGAAATATCCCTCTAGCATATTGATTAATTTATTATTAATATTGCCTGGTCTAGTTTGCAAACTTGTGTATGTTTATTGTGGAATATCTTCTCTATCTAGCTTCACACAGTATTAGTTGGAATATATAGGAGTCTTATATTTTTTGTCATGTAAAAACATTTAGTGCTATTAACCGTCCTGCGGTTTACCAAGTAGGAGGGGGGAGGAGGGAGGGGGGGGGGGGGGGGGCAGTCGAAGGCATTCAAATATTTCAGGAAGAAATCTGCATACATTTTCATATCAGTCAAGAAAGATTGTGATTTTGATTTAACGACCCTACACTGAGCATTCTAGATGCAGGTACTACTTGGACAGAATTATCTAAGTAAATATGATTTTTAAGACTTTAAAAAAAATTGGCAAAAAAATATCTTTCTGCTGTTTCGATGGTGCAATCTGTCATATGCCGTTACTGATTCTGTTGATTAATTCCTATAGCTTCTAGCATATTAATTTATTGAGTACAGAGTTCCTCAAGTTCCCAAAGTATAGGAGCCACCCAGTACCAGTAAGCAAAGAGAAATACGAATTTGTCTTTTTACACATGGATTTGTATAAGTTTATATTAATTGGCATACATTAAAGTTAGTGAGCAAGATTGCAACTTGTTTCTGAAGAGTTTTGATATGTAGAAATGTCTCTATACCTGTACCCCAAACATCTGGTGTGTTTATTCATTAGCTATTCAATGCAGTCCATATGTTCACCTCCGATCTATCTTAATCTCTTATCAATAGTACACATCTGAACAAAGAATATAATAGAATGTACCCACGACAGAATTCATCTGTAATGCTTTGTGCTGGCTGGAACAAGGCAGGAAAGGGTGCGCTAGTGCCGACATAGTTTTACTCTCTGTTATAATAATAAAAAGTTTGGTGTTGAAATAACGAAGCATATGGTGTTGCAATTTGCAGAAAGGGTGAACAGTTGTCGAACAATCTCATTTTATCATTCCAAATGGGTATTGATTAGTCTTAATGATCTGCACGCGCCTAACTCCATTTTGTTATGGATTTATATATTGATCGTAACCTGCTCTATTGATGAGGCTGTATTGATTAGACCGGCTGTGATCATCCAAGAGAAGGGATCGAGGGGGATTATCTGGGGGAATCGAGACCCCCTTTGGGAGGTGCGTGGATGGAGAGGGGCGAGAGAGTGTATATAAAGGGGTAAGGTTCAGGCAGAGTAGTCAGTGTCAGAAGCGGCGTGGAGAGTAGAGAGAGAGAGAGCAGTTGAGAGATTGTAGACTGCATTGCATGCGAAGGAGAAATCAGGGTCACTTGATTAGACCTCCATTGGCAGGGATTGATTCAATTGGTCTCCTATTTCTATTTATACATCTTGGGCTTTTCATGCCCTCCACTCTACAACGCTTGCCCATTCGGTGAACGGCCGGCCATAGGCGTGTGCTTGCTCTATCAACCAGCTAGGTCACTCAGCTTAGAGAGGGACAGAGAGAGAGAGAGAGAGAGAGAGATACGCCTCTCCTTGTGCAAAGATTACCACTGCCCATTCAGGGGCCTCTTCACTCCGCCCCATCAGCCTGGCCTGGCTGGGCCGTCGACTACTGGTACCCTCTCGCCCTCTCAGTAGATAAGGTTTACCTTATCACCATAGTGGTGGCATCAAGATTAGCCAGAGAGCAACTCCTATCTCTTATCACCGTTTTATTGGCCCTTTTTGCCATCATTTGCCAGAAGCTCTGCTCTGTTAGGTACGGTACTCCCTCAGTTTTATAACTGAGTTTGCTTTGATGAGAGCAGGCAGCATGGCTAGGCTCAGGAGGCGTTTTCTTGCGCCCGGAGGTCACCTCGAGGTAAGTTCATTTCTTCAGTAATTGATGTTTTAATGACAATTATACCATGTGGAATCTTTGAAATATGCTGGTTGTCACTAAGTCTTCACCTCTCATCATAACTACATAAGTATGAAAAAATGGTTTTCGCTTATTTGCAATACAAGTACTTGCCTTTCAAAGTGACCTTCATAATTGATATGCATGAGTGTTGCACACACGAAGGAATGACGAAGCAATTGTATGGTGGTGCCCACTGCACTGCCACTTTTTTTCAAATTTTAATGATTATTTCTGGTAAAAACCTTTCTCACGTGGTCTCTAAAATCTATTCATGATGTTCACAAGTCTACAAATTTACTCACATAGTAATAGTATGCTGAGTTTAAAGAGTTAGATTTCATGAATTTTAAGTGTTTTTTCATAATCATTTTCTCACTTACTGTGTACAGTCGACATGCATGTTATTAGGGCTTCGTAATGGTACATGTATGACTGTAAAAACCTGCAGAGTTCGAAAGATTTTCTTTTCCCTGTTTAATTTATGAAGAAAATCAGAATTTGTGTAAGTAAATCAGATGATTAATAGTCAAGGGTGTGGATGTCGTGTGTGTGTTTCATAAATTTTCCTCAAGAACGTTTTTTCTGCGCTATACATCGGTGAAGTTATGAAATGAACTAAGTGTATATCTTCTATAACTTCATCTGTGAAGTTATCTAATGAAGTGTTCTTGAAGCATAACTGAAGCGATCCAAAGAACTGCTTTCCAAGTCATGTTTCTAGCACTTTAGCAGAGTTCAAATGGTTTGTCTGAGATGTTATTGCCAGCTTACATCAAAGTAAGCCTATTTTAGGTATGTTTTGATGAGTAATATAGACATGATCTAACAAGGTTTGTGCAGACGCAATACTCTGTCAAAGGGCCCTAAAGAAGAGCTGTGAAGGTTGAAAATTAGTCATTTTATTTGAGTTTCTTCAAAATCACACAATAAACTGATTACAGTTTAATTTATAGTTATATATTTAGACTGTAATTTGTCCCCTTATAAGAAAGAGGAAGAACTGCAAGTGTTATGAAATAGTAGCAATTTTATTTGATTTGCAATGAGTATTTTTTGTTACTGCTTCATTTCTGCTTTTTTAGGCTGGAATGAACTATACCTAAAATGTAGGTGACCTTCTCATTAAAAAAAAAAGTTTATTGCAAGGGTATATCCTGTTTTTGCTTATTATAGAATGATCTTCATAATTTGTGTTTTAGATTTTGAATGTTTTAAATATTTTACTAAGAACAAAAAGAGCTCCTCATTTAATCAAGAAAAGAGCTTTTTCCACTGAATATTGAATCTGAGTATGGAAAATAGACAAATATTTCTCTGCATTTGATATATTAAACATGAAATTATTGTGTTCATAAATTGTCTGCATTATAACCCACTGATAAAAACTTTTTTTGAGTACTCAAATTTGTTCATTCTTTGGAGGATTTGAATAAAGTTTAGAGGGCAAATCACCCTCCGCTCCAATTTATTATTATTTCTCTTTCTTCTGAACTTATAAAGTTGACATAACTGACATAAATATACATGTAAGCCTTTAGAAATGCATTACATAAAAATGAAGCCATCTTAAACAGCTTATAAGTGTGTTTTTTTTAAACAGGAGTTTAATTGCTCACAACTTTAATGGTTTTTATTTTCTTCTTCTCTTCTTCCCTCCCAGGAGCATCCTATGTATCCGCATCGACCCCAACGTGACCCTGGAGGATTTCCTCCAGGATATGAGGGGCATCTGCAGCTTCCCAGAGAAACAGAACTTCACTGTCAAATGGCTGGATGAAGATGGTGAGTTGACCACCCCTATCTCCCTTAGTGGTATGCCCCAAAGGTCCTTTTATTCTTTATATAATAAGGATCATTCCATTGTGAATATAGGTGGAGTCATTGACTATAGAGGGAATGAAGAAGGAGGGTTATACACCCATCTCTTTGTGGGATGCCTCCAAAGTCTATTCCGCAAGCACAGACTCTAATTTGTTACTTTAATGCAATTCCGAAAGCCTTGATCAGAGCCTAGATCTGTCAGTTTCTGGATGTACAAAGCCTATTATAAACTCATCTTGCAGACTCTGTTATGCACAATGACTGACAATGGTTTGTGCAGGTCTGCACATTACACAGTCCCTTAATTTGGTATGATTCTGTGACCAATCAAGATCAGTCCATTATTTGTCATTATAGGTTCATTTGTTCGCTTTTATATATCCTTTGATCGCTTTTATATATCCTTTGATTATTTGGTGTATCATTTGAGTTATTCTTTTGGCCAACATTGTCAAAATGTAGAGCTCAAAGGCTTGAATTAGAATGTAGTGGTTTGGGAAGCAAAATAGTTATGGATTCCTATGCCTAATACAAAACATTACAGAACTTTTCAGGACTCCTCAATCCTCCCTCTCTCTCACATGGTGCACCCGCAAGCCTACTGTATATTACGGAACTGTTGCTGCATTTTCTTGCATTATGGACCAATTCAAACCATTTGGACATGATACTATTGCTTGCTTGGACTACAGGCCTAGGCATGAGTGTAAATGAATGCACTCCCAAATAAAAACTTGAGTTTGTCTCTTATAAGCCCCAAACTGTCTTTTTGATAATTCATGTTACCGGTATGTGGAAATGAGAAAATATGATCAATGAACATGTCTATATCACACTATATTTAATTATTAAGATATTATTATTCTATAGAATTGTGTGGGAGTAATTGTATTTTCACTCGTAAATTGAAGGGATTTAATAAAGAATTTTAATTAAAAGGATGCTCCTTGGTATGTTCATACTAATTATCTAGGTTTCCTTTTGCCAGATGATGTATGGCACGCAACCCCTTCCCTCCCCTTCTCTCCCCTTCTCTCCCATCTCCCTACCTCCCATTTGTCATAAGATTTAGAATACTAATCTCGGCTGACCTTTGAATAAATTGCAAGTTAATCAAGAGAGAGGAAGTTACTTATTCTACCCACCATCCAATGCACCATCCAATGCATCGCGCTAGCAGGGCTAATTAGTCTCTGATCAAGGAGTATGGACCCTTTTATGCAACTTAAATGCAAACCTTTGAACTCTTCTGTTTGTACTGTATTGCCAAGAATGCAATTTGATTAATTCAATTACACATATTTTCTTTCTCTCTCACTCATCAAAATATACATATTCATCATATTTGTCTTGTATCTGCTATATCTTCCCTCCCAATAATCATGTTGACAAATTGTAAACTTTGTATCCTCTTCATCATCATGTATCTCATTAATTTCTTTATTTCAGTTTTCTATTGCTTTTCCTTTCTTTTATATCACTGCTTATGTAGCCATCCCCCCCCCCCCCCCCCACCCTCTCACAAAAACAGAATAGTGTCAGTTAGCATCCCTTTTTTTCTTTACTCTGATCTTTTTAGTTTTCCTATTTTTCTGCCTCTCTATTATTTCGTCTTCTCTTCCATTACCTCTCTTCCTAGTCGTTCTTCTTTGTCTTTAGTGACAATAAATAAAATGTCAAGTAAAATCACAATTATGTAATGTAAAGCAAACGATTCTACCTAAGTGAACAATTCTAAACAGTTTGTTATTCACTGTGTAATTACTGTGAAAAATTATGAATCTTTTATTTGGAAGAGACAGATGTTTGCTACTCCTGGGGCTATAAATATTATTTGACAAATTGTAGGGAAGGAGAACATTTGTCAGGTTCTGTTTTTGGCTGCCCATTTCCTGGAAGTGGGCAGTAGACTGTAAATTCATCATCATCATCAAGATACGAGGAGAGGTAGATCCTGTAATCCTCGGTCACTTCTTCAGGGTTGGTTGTGTTCTAGAGGTTAACTAATTGCACATGCGCAGGTTTAGGACAGTTTTGATCATATCAATTTAACTTAATTCGAATCGCTCAGACCACCAGTGCTTATCCAGTCTCATCTTGAAGATATCGATGGAGTTTGAGTCAATTATTTCTTGAGGGAGACTATTCCAGTCGGACACCACTCTGTTGCTGAAAAAGCATTTCCTTATGTTTAGACGAGACCTTTCCTTGAAAATCTTTAGAGAGTGTCCTCGGGTTCGAGTATTCAGTGATAAGGTGAAGAAGTGACTTGGGTCCAGCTTTACTAAGCCCTTTAGTATTTTGAAGACTGTAATGGCATCGCCTCTCCTTCTCCTATAGTACAAGGAGTGTAGGTCGAAAATCTTTAGCCTGTCTGTGTATGGAAGTTCTCTTGTCTCTGGCATCATCTTTGTCGCTCTCCTCTGGACCCTTTCAACTTTGTAGCCATCTTCCTTCCAGCGTGAGTGCCATAGGATGTTACCATATTCCAAGTGTGGTCTTACTAATGTCTTGAATAGGAGGGGTAGAGTCTTAGTGTCCAGCCTGGTGAAGGTACGTCGTATTATTCCGAGGAGTTGGTATGCTTTGTTTACTGCCATTGATACATGTTCATGGAACTTAAGTTCGACATCTACTTGGACACCCAGGTCTTTTTCAAGAGTGGATATCTTCACTTCTTCTCCTTTCATGTGGTAATTGTCCTTTCTGTTGTTTCTACCCAGGTGAATAACTGCACACTTGCTTTGGTTAAAGGGTAGTTGCCACTTCTCAGCCCACAAGGTGAGATTTGTCAGGTCCGTCTGTAGTGATGAGGAGTCTACCTGATTTCCTACTTTTCTGTATAATTTGGTGTCATCAGCAAAGAGTAGAATCTTGGAGGTAACTTCGTTGGGCAAGTCATTTATGAAGATGACAAACAGAATAGGCCCAAGGATGCTCCCTTGCGGAATTCCGCTCTTCACCGCAGTCCATGTTGATGTCACTCCATTCATGGCTACTCTCTGCTTTCTACCTTTGAGGAAGGCTCCAATCCAAGAAAGTAGTGGATTCACAATTCCATGAGCTTCCAGCTTGATCATTCACTGGGTCTGAGCGCTACAACTCATTTTTGAAAAAAGTAGCACTGCATGTATTCAATCATTCATCTTACAATTTCATAGTCTTTGAATTGGTGCATTTTGAAGTAAAGTTTACTGACAGCATTGAATCATCATACAACAATATCTCTTCCATTGAGCTATTTGAAGCTAATTTTTGGTCCCCTAAACATCACAAACATGACATAAATGATTGTCATTATGTGGCAATTGTACAAGTAATTACTGTTTTGTCTTTACATTTTCCCTGTATTTTTTATGCCCACTATTTTATCCCCAGAAAAATATCTGTTTATTTCCCTCTTACACATTTACTAATTGTACACTTCCTTCTTCAAAGTGTAGATTTCCTTCTTATGTTCCCCTATATTCCCCCATTTAGACATATACACTGATAATATACAACACTTGAATGCAGTGGTTAGCAAGGCCCTGAAATGCAGATGTTAGGAGATTTAGAAACTAACTTTTTCAATAAGGTATCTAAAATTACTAATTATAATGCCAGTAGGAGCCAAAGAAGCTCTTTGTACTGTGACTAGCCTCCCCAAAGTTGTAAATTTGTTTAGGGAATGTCACAAAAGAGTACACCTACTCCCCTTCTTAGTCAATAAACCATATCTTCTATTCAAAGCCTGCATGAAGCTAGGTTATTTACTCCGTATTCAAGTTATTAACCTTATGGCTCCATACTATATTTTTTCTTGAGGGTTGACAAACAAAATTCAAGGCATTTTTTAACAATTTTTCCAGTTTTACAAATCTGAGATGCATGGCCCTACGTGTTATCAGTATCTGTGATATGGTGTAATATTTGAAGCCCTAAAAAATTGCACTTCAAAATGATCATGAAGTTAAAAAAATCTTTGAGTGACCGGTTTTACGATTCTCATTTTCCCCAATAGACTGTAGTGTTAAAAAACTGTTGGCAAACAGTTTTTGACAATTTAATTCCAATCATAAATATCTTGATAATCAGACAGGCGATCGCTTGTAAAAGTCATGGGATTCCTGACTGACCTAAGGTTTATAACTATGATTGCAGCATGAGCTAAATCCAGGATTTTGTTTAGAATCTGAGGCAAAGATACCCAATCCCTTAATAAGTCTGATTTGAGAGACTATCTGAAGTAATTATTATTCAATGTGATGAATGAGGCCTGCCATGTCAGCTATCATGGTGATTAAAGAGCACAACCTTGCCTTTAGAATATTAATCACCCACTAAGCCAATTAACTCCCATTTTAATCTCTAAATCTCATACCACATGCATATTGGAGACATTTGACTTCATTTGGTTTAGGTCTTACATAACACAGATTAGAATTTCTGGGTTATTATTAGGGTCAATATTGTGAGTAACATTTTTGGTAATCACATACTTGTGTAATTAAACAAAAGAGTAGGAGTTCAAGATAAAGCCACAGCAAAACTGTATTAAAGAGTGTTCACTTCCTCTCTAACATATGTATAGTTTCAAGCCCTGATTTTTTGCTCAGTCATTGGTCGATACTTTCCAACAGCAAATTTTCTTTTCTTTAACACGCACCTAGTTCTCCCGTTAGTTTATACAATTCCTCTTTTTATTAAATTTATTTTGCAATGCCTTCATTTGAGTACAATGCAGGGCAAAATCAAAGTGCAAATTTGACTTTTTGAACTTTGCTTCTTACATGTACATTGTAAAGATAGAATCGTGCATGCCAGAGCGAGAAGAAAAGGCATGCTATTTGATTCAAGTGACAAATGGAAAACAATTGCTTATACAAACATATACCCTCACCTATCTCCTCTCTCTCTCCCTCTCTATCTCCTCTCTCCCTCTCTATCTCCTCCCTTTCTTTTTCTGTATCTGTTTGATTCTCATGTGTGTGTAATTTTGCTCTATTATTTTCCTTATCCATTTCCTGCTTTTTCACATCCTTTATTTATACCTCTTTCCTTTATGATACCACTCTTCCCTCTTTACCCCTTTTTCGCTCCCTCTCTCTCTCTCTCTCTCTTTCTCTCTCTCTTTCTCTCTCTCTCTCTCTCTCTCTCTGTCTCCTCTTCTTCTGTCTGTCTCTCTCTCTCTCTCTCTCTCTGTCTCTCTCTGTCTCTCTCTCTCTCTCTCTCTCTCTCTCTCTCTCTCTCTCTCTCTCTCTCTCTCTCTCTCTCTGTATTCTCCACTTTTTGTGAATTCATCAGGTAAACTCATTCAAACCACATCTTAATTCCCCATTCATGAAAGTAAAAAAAAGAGTTCATTTTACTCTCTGTACCCCATGCTGATGTTCTGTTTGTCAAATATCTGCATATCTCATCATACATTTCCCCAATCATTATTATCATTCCCATTTTCTCTGTATTTATTTGATATTCCAGACAACATTTTCCTTTATTTCATTATCTTGCAGAGTTGGTCATTCTTACAGCCTCAATAATGTATGAGTCTCTTATTTATTTAAAGGGGATGCCCCTCCTTATATAAAACAATTTTTGTGTGGATTAATTATAAGATACAGAAATATGAAAATGCGCTTTATGCTTGCAACTTTTTTTTGTGCTCTGATGCTTTTGTGGGGCAGTTCACCATGTTTGCACAAGTCCTGAAACTCATAGAGCTTGCATGTCCTATTACCACATCTAATTATTCTACCCCTTTCCTTCCTCCTTCACACCCACATCTAAATATTGCATACATTTTCATTCATCCATATCATCTTTCATCCTTCATTAATAAATATGATAATTATTTACATAAATGTTGTTATTTAACCTTTTATATAAATAGATCATTCATCCATATCATCTTTCATCCTTCATTATTAAATATGATAATTATTTACATAAATGTTGTTATTTAACCTTGTTTATTGCAGGTGATCCATGTACCATATCTTCACAAGAAGAACTTGAAGAAGCCATCAGACTTTATGAACTCAACAAAGATTCCAACATCAATATTCATGGTAAGACATTGGATATGATATATTCTCCCTTTTCTGCTCCTTCTTCTTCATCAATTTCTTCTCTATTAAACTCTCCTTCTTCTTCCTCTCTTCTTCTTCTCTATCTCATAGTTCCCATTCAAATTGTTCAGTCCCCTTGTCTCTTGGAATAAATATACCGGTAGACCATTTGTATAATTGATTCAAGAATCTCAATTAATTCTCCCTTTGCACAAGTAGTCTCTAATTCGGACACATGTGTGACTGCCTAGCATTTCTGAACAGGAAATGTACATTGGAAATTTACCAGCTCTCAGCTATGTCCACATGGCAGCTTTTATCTTTGGTATTGCCTTTTGTAGTCTCATTAAACAGACCCTATATGACTTTTTAGCTCTCTACATTGTATCTCTAGTCATATCTCTGTTCTAGCTTGGTCCAATTTGATTAATATCAACAAAATTAGAGTTTGAAGAAGAAAGAGTTTGGGATATAAGCTTGAAAGGTTGAAATTTTGTTTTTCATTAAAATGCACCAGAAGTAGGCATATATTAAACAAAAATACACAAATGTATAGTTTGCTAAATTAAAAAAAAACATTAGAGGGGAAAAATGAAGCTGCCTCTCAAAATCACAGCATAACTTAGAAGGAATTTTGTTTTGTAACTCATTGTGAATATACTTGTACAGCTAGATTAAATCTTTTGATTGAAATTATTCAGGCTTGAAACAAAACAGAATTCCAGAAATACCCAGAATTACATCTTTTCAAAAGCAAACAAAATGAGGAAGCTGAGAACTGTATTGTTAGTAGAATAAGCATGGAAACTGTTGCATTACAAAAAGACCCATTTTTTTAAAACATAAAGCATATATTTACTTGCAAGTTATTTTGAGGCTGTAGGATACTCAAGAATGAAAGGTGGACTGGTTGAATTAGGGCCTTCGTTGAATAAGTTTAGAAGTAAGGTTAAATATGTCACATTCTCAACAAACATATCAAAATTGGGATAAATCAAATTTCCACATACTTATAAAAATTACAAAAACTGGTAAGGGTATGAATAATTTAATTTAGTTATTTTCTGTAATTTTGAAGCGTCGGGGAGCGTTTGCAAGTCACACCCCTTCAAACACAAAAGATTTTTTCCTGAATGAACTCTATGATAATACCGAGTAAACAAAATACTTGGCTGTAGAACTCTGATTTGAAAAGAGGCTGTTTGTATGACCTTTCGACACCCACGTGTTTTTCTCTACCCCAAAAAGGGGGGAATTAAATATTTTACCTCTTGTAGATTTTGGGGGAGATATATGTCCATTTCTGGTATACTTGGAATGTGGAGGTGTACTACATGCCTGTGTGGCAGTTTGGTCCACACTCTTCAGTTCTTTTTCATCAGATTGAAAATTTAAAATAAAAGGGCATTTGAAGAGCGGTCTGACAGCTCTCTGCTACGACACTGATCCAAACTGACGTACATGTACAAAGAATAAGATAGCTTACATATTATCTCACTAGATCTCAACCTGTAACTGTTTCAACTTTTAAAGTGCCTCAAATGTAGGTAAATAGTAGAAGTATGCATATCATCGTTGTTACCTAACAAAAAGTGCAATGCACTTTTCAACATATTCCTATAAATAAATCTATACTTCCCAAGGTATTAAGACCCAGCAACTTTCTCCTGCTTCCGCCCCGCCCCACAAAATTTACTGGCAGCCTATATTTCAGCCAAGATGTGGCATGCATTTTATAAAAAGCCCTGAGGTCCCCGTGTATTGTACATGGTGTGAGAATGCTGTGTGAAACTGAACGTGTTGGCAGAACCAACTCGTGATAGGAAAGCAAGTGGCTTGAAATAGAAAGGGTTATTGGTATGCGCCACGCATAGTCCATTTCTCATGCTAGAGGACTATAGGCTAATGGAGAGACGTGTTTGCCCTCATTCATAGAGCCGGGCAGTATGAAATATAATACATGTTGTTGCAGTCGGTGCAATATATAGCCAGCCACCCATTTCATATTGTGAAGGAGTGGAGCGGAATGGTTGAGGAATGTATTCCTTTGAACTATCACAATTACACTACATAGGAATTTACTATTGGACATTTTATAGAAAATGAGATCTATTATTTTTTAATTTTGTTTATCCAAATGAAGATATACAATACATCCCCAAAAATTCCTACATAATATAATTATGGATTCTTAATTTGACTGGAAATGCAGAATTTGTTTAGACAGACACCTGATTTATTTATTTATTGCTATTGGTACAGCATTGTCATTATCCCATCTCTTTACAACCAGAAGGGCGTTATCTATTTATTAATATATTCATTTGGCTCTAGACAGATGATATAATCCTATGAAGATCAGAAAAGAAATTCAGTTTCTTATTGATTAGTAATCTTTAGCTTATAGTGTTTGTGAAATATGGAAATAAAAAATGAGTTGTTATAGTCATAATTGACTCGCACTCCTCTCAACTTCATGCAAGCACATACGAGTGTCTCATCCATTCTTCTCTGAATACAGTTTAAAGATACATATTTTGATGGCTAATACGATAATCTTATGAATATAATATTAGCTTTTAACTCCCGAGAGAGAGCGAAGGGGATAGCTTAAGATGGAAAGATTGGAGTGGAAATGAGAGTCATAAATCCAGTCTTAAGTGACAAGCAATCAGCCGTGCCTAGCTAGCTTGCCACTAGTTTGAGCAGGCCAGCTGAGACTTAAAGAGAAGGTTGAGTTTTGGGAAGAGGTAAAAAATAATTTGTGAGCGTTATCATTGTTATTATGCAAGGGTGGAAGAACATCAGATTAAACATGTTCCCTGAAAAGCATGGCTCTTCAAATGCCTTCATATTCTAAATACGACATGAAACATCGTAAAAATCGGGGGGTAGGTTTTTTTCGCCATGTGCTCGTGTAGTCCCATATACATCATTCTGTGTACAGTGCTTGTAACTTTGCCAAGATTGTGCCAAATTTCTTATCATTTGGATGATTCCAGAACCTTGCAATACACACAAATACTTAATACTAGATGATCAACCTTTTCTGATAGATTCCACACCGTTTTTTTCACAATGCAATCACATGACCAGAACTCAACTTTATCTTTAACTTCGTTCGTTTGGCCAGGTACAGGCAAGTGTGGCTGGTGCATACATGCAGGCGAGTCTTGTACATCATGGGTTTATAACGTAAAAGGCGGTGTAGTCTCCTAAAGAAGACTTGAGCATGCATCTTGTTGTCGTTCACAGGGAAATTGTCTTCTAGCGGAATGTATGAATGTCCACACATTCATGTTGATAGTTGGTCCAAATTTCCCTTTTTTGAGAAGAGGGGGCAGGTAATGTCATGCTCCGCCTATATTAAACTTATCAAAGTATGTAGACTACAAAGGCTTATAATACACACAAAAAATAGCTATAATTCCGGCCTACATCCTGTCTGTTTTGTGAATTACATAATGCAATTTCCATATGAAAGATTTATTAAAAAGGGAGTATGCATGAATACCATGAAACTTGTTTATGAGCAAATTCCGTCCACCAAAATGTATAATACTATTTTGGGGCACAAATGTAAATTGGGCCTACCGAAGTGAACAGTATTATAATTGTATCCCCTTTATTGGTGATAAATATATTTTGTTTTGCATATGAACTTTTCAGTTAAAGAATCAGCCTTTTCAGTGGTCATGGATTCTTCCATTTAATTTTATCACCTAAGATATTTAGGGTGTGTACTCTAAGTAAAGGGTCTGTTTGCTTTAGGCTAGATTATAGCCCTGTTATCTGATGGAGTTTTGTACTCCCATACCATGTGTATTATGATGAAGCGAATAGTAGGTGTGTGTGTATGCATGTGAAACGATGCATGCACCAAACCACGCAGGCACGACGGCTCTCCATAGAGCTCTGCACATAGAGAACGTGGCTGTCTGTCGAGAGAGAGAGAGGCATGCATTGCATTGCTCGACGCCACACTACCGCCACGACCTCATGCCTTACATCTTGCAGTCTCAGAACGATCTCCCCGGCCTGCATGTACGTCCAGGCATCAGGCATGCTTCAGTTGTAATCGCTGCTCTCTCTCTCTCTCTAGCTCTACGGGCAAACGACGAGGTATGCTGCTCTTTTCTCTTGATAGCTGAAAGCCTCAGACTCGGTGTGTTTCATGCAGGATAAGTCTCTTATTTGAGCTTTTAATATACATGCATTCCAGCGACCACATACATTTGTATGCAAGCCAGTTCACCCTTCCTCCCTTCGACAGCTATCGATGACCATGGTTGCAACGTAAGTCTCATATTTCCCCCATTTCTTTTGAGCTTTGGCAATTACTGTTTTACCCTGGGAAAATACTGTTCCTAACCTACATGTATAAAGTTAGTGGTAAACTCGTACCTTGTTGATGACTGATGAGCTATGTCAGCATTCTCTGTGAAAGGCTCTCAAAACATGTCACAAAGGTCACAAGCTCACTGCAGAAACACATGGTCACTTTGGGGTGATGTTTGATGTTGAATTGCATTTGGAAAGATCAGTATTGTACCAAACATGTTTTCCAAATTCAGTAGATTTGTTCCAAATCGCATAGTCTGGAATATAAATCAAATCTCTCTTTGTATATTGCTTAACATTTCATATACTTATGTGATAATGATACAATTTACTTGCTACAATGCAGCCTCTATTAATGCTTTCTTGATGCTCTTTAATATTTCTCAAATTCTTAAAGGTGACTTTTTTTTAGAAAGATGATTTTGATTTCTTCTCTTTGGCTTTATTTCTAGAAAAGATTTTAGTTAGAAGGAAAAAAAAAAGGCATTAAACTAAAGGTATGGTGAACCTTGTTACAAATCAAAATTGAAAGTTCAGAACCTGCCTGAGAGAAAATGCTTTATGCGTTTAAAAAACCCCACCTAAACCAGATATACGAACGAAGCGCTGCGATAGAAATCGGTCAGACGGTATAGTCCCTCTAAGGCTCCAGGGCGTTTCTTGCTTGCAAAAGCCGTCATTTCGGACCAATGATATTTTGTCACCTGCATGTTGAATGTGGTTATGAGGCAGAATTTAATTTCCCCCCCCCCCCCCTCCTCCCCTGCCCCAGCAGATTTAATGAATTGAGAAGAGAGAGTGAGAGAGAAAGAGAGAGACGATGGCGTATGAAGCATAAATATAGCCTGTGTGGGCATGCATGCAAAAAAGGTAATATTGCTTGCTTGCAAGCTTGGTTAATCCCATAAATTGGTGTCTGCATTTTTAGATTGGCGAGATGAAGATGTTTTTCTCTCGGCCCTCTCTTTTTTCTCTCTCATTTTTTCTTTGGGAAATTCCTCTCTTCAGTTAGTACGGAATATTCTTGAGCAAAGAATTTGTTTGATTACATCTAGTGCTTATGGATGGTAGTACTGTCGTAGTTGAGTTGAGGTAACTTGAGGATAAAGCGTCTATGCTAACTACAATTCTGAATCCTTTCAGTCAGTGTGACGCATGTGTAAATTATTGAATAGTTTGTTACAATCTATTAGTGCTTTGTCTCCAAGCTTTTGTGAGACATTGCTTTCACAACCAAATTTATGGGGACAAAAATTGAAATTAGATAGCCATAGATATACATTCGAAAAGGAATATAATGTATTTATAGTTATGTTTTTGTTATGTTTGCAAGTTGTCTTGCCTTATCTTTAGTCTTGCACAGATTGCCAAGTATAACATTTAATATCCTATCATGCATTTGATGACCCAGCCGGCTTTGCATGTACCTAATCATGCCATAGGCTTAACATTTCAGCTCATATAACCACTCGAAATGAAAATATGATCCTGCATCAGAAAGAATTATTATAATTTAATCTTTAGTCCCCTCTTTTTGATGAAACCATACTCTATTCGATTCGACTTTCGTTGAAAAATGCATCATACGTTTGAATATAGCTGTGGTTGTTGTTGTTTGATGGATGGGGTCTGGAGATGAGAGACTAGGCGTGGGAGTGCCCGGGCAGGAAATGCTGGCCTGGGATGGAGGGATAGGAGGGAGATTGAAGGAAGCCCGGAAGGAAGGAAAAGGGCGTCAAATCTAAACCAGGGCTTCAGATCTTTTTTCGTTCGATGCTACCCCATCGTTTGTCCCTCGATGAGATACCCTGTTTAGATATGGAGCAGCGTGTTTAAGGTTTTCTTTAGTATGAATAGCCCGAACTTTCATTATTTTAGCTCAAAAAGTTCATGGTATTATATAAAGTCCAAGGGCAGTTATTTTCCTTAGATAGATTTTATTTTTACAGTTTTTATTTTTAAACATAGATTCTTTATCTAATTTTGTCCTGCAAGCGTTATCATATCATCCAGGGCACCACTGACCCTTATTGCAGATGGTATAGATGGATAGGGGTTTAAACTGCTGACATTTAAAGAGATAAGTCTATATTCCTCAGAGATAATGGTCTCATTATCAAGCCGAAAAAGAGCCAATGAGTACAGTCGACCTGATTAGGTTTACTATTTGTCTTTTAATGATGTAACAGAACAAGCAAAGAGCAACTGAGAGACCTTTTGCTATGTGTAAACTTAGCTATTGGCTAGCCAGGCTTTGGGTATTTGCGATCTATTCCTTTGGCGGTCTGTTCACATTATTCGCCTCTTAAATGTTGCAACATCAGTCAATCGTTTGTCACCCCACCAAACTGACTCCAACCTGATCTCATACCAACCAGTTATTCACTCTTCTGTGTTTATCAGGGATGCCAGTTTTCATGCAAAAGCCTGAATTCAGGCCCTGGCGATTCATTTTTAGGCCATAGTTTATGTTTTTAATGTACAAACTTGCTCATAGGTGATTTTCAGGCCCTCTGAGCCATTCTAATTGGCATCCCTGGTTTATGTAAGTTTACAATAATTCTGATGTCGGTCAGGTTTTGGTCTGGCGTCGGTCTCATGTCGGTCTCGTCATTGTGGCTGAGGTATCGGATTCTTCTCTGCATTCCTGTGCAGGATGGGTCCAGAATTGGGGCATAGTGCGTGGGGCTAATAAGTGGCCTTATGCATGTATGCACACACCAGCCTCCACTGTTAAACAATTGAATACCAGTACTGTTCAAATAGGTATGAAGATCACCACGCAATCATCAGCTGTGAATTTATATGCATGATTGGCTTTGAGCAAATATTCACAGAATTGATATCCTTAAACAGTATCCTCTGACTTCCCAATTCAATATTTTGTAATATTCATTGGATATGCCTAAGCAGTTAATTAATATTTGATTAAAGGCCTGCCACGATTCAAGGATGTGATAACGATAACAATTTAAAGGTAAATACCAGTATTGGAAACGCCCCAATTTCAAAAAATGAAATGGAAGCTCTCATTACAAATCATGTGAAAGAATATGTTTTGACTAATACATGATGATAACAAATTTGCCGGGAAACCGCCTACTAATTCATATATTTGGTAAATTTGTTTCTCTCATGGTCGTGTGAGAGATATAGGGTAGTCCCATATACATCTTTCTGTGTATAGTGCTTGTAACTTTACGAAGAATGGGCCAAATTTCTTATCATTTTGATGATTCCAGAACCTTGCAGATGCTAGATGCTAGATGATCAACCTTTTCTGATCGATTCCACAACGTTTCTTTCACAATGCAATCGCATGACCATTACTGGTCTTTACCTTTAACAATCCTTCCGGTCATTCAAGTCAAAACAAAATAATGTTTCCAAATCGTTGTTTCTCCTGGTGTGAACGAAGAGATGTCCTTCTCACCTGGCTTTTCTGTACATACTTCAATCCCCAATGGACGCAGATCCATTTGGCGCGCCCCAATTTGCCCAAATCTCAGGGGCACATTGCATCCCCATGTAACCCATATGTCGGTATCGATCCAAGCTTCAATTATGTAAATCACATTTTCTGCGGACAATTCCTGTGCATGACAAGCCATTTTGTCTGTGTGTTGATAAGAAAACGTAGGTGGGCTGTTCAGAGTGATAAACAAAATAGTTTTATATGTTATTCAATGATCTCTAATGATTACAAAGAGATGTAACTACATGGAACATTTGTGAGGACATTAGGTCTACTTGGTGCATTTTGGGGGTATTGATGATTCAAATTTGACTCATTGAAAATGTTTAATTTCTCCAAATTTGTGAAAGGAGATAAAATGTACTCCAAATACCTTTATATATTTGAGTGTTTTTTTAATAATTTGCCAAATAACATCCGGCTCTAGCATAAAGACTAATGTAAAAGAGTAATTTTATTTGAAGCAGGAGGATTGGAAACCTTGATCACCTTGATAAAGAAATTATGGATGTCATCAAAGACTGAACTTTAAATGAAATGCCTTGTTTTATGACATAAGCCTTGCTCATTGGTAATTTCAGACCTAGGTTTATTCAAGAATACAGTTCATTGCATATCCCTGCACACAAAATATGCACACACCCATGTGAAGGGGGGGGGGGTGGATTTTTTACTCTAGTCCCATGCCTTCAATTTAATGTTTGCCATAAGATCTTGATTCCAGGTTGCAGCATGCCCTTTAATGTTTGCAGTCATCTACTACCCAACCTTGGCAACATTTGTGCTTTTATTTACTTGAACCTAGCCTCATGATCATGACCACAAGGTCCTAAATTAAGTATTTCCTTCTCGTGTTTCCTTCGCCCAAATCATAATGACTGCTGGCCATGACCATATTAAGACTTTCACAATGTAACTGAGAGAAGGGTCAGAACAATGCACTGATTATGATGTGTAGAGATAGATAAACTAGATAGTGCACAGATGCAGAATTACACAGAGCATTGATATCATACATTCAGATGCAGGAAGTAAGGCCAGGTCATTATGAAAAATTATTTTTGAAACCATATAGACAACAAGCAAAATTTATGAAAAAAATGTCCATATAGGAATGTTCTCAAAATTGTAAAAGTTGTATTGTTTGCGTAAAAGAATCTAGAAAGAAAGACATTGCCATTTGTACAAAGGAAACATGGACACGTCACACTAATGCTTAACAATTACCGGTAGCTAATTCTAGAGCAACTTGGCTATCTTAGTAAAATTTTGACTAATTAATTTAATAATGTCATTTTCAAACTAGTATTTTGGCTTCTTTAAATTAGGCCTTTAACTTCTTCACTGTGCATCATCATCATAATCATTATAATCTTTAAAAATGTAATATTATTAACAGGAAGAACAAAATTGTAATCGTAGTAAGGGGGAGGGAGGGAGGGAGGAGATGATTTAGTTGGCATACAAACAGTTTGCTAACAAGATTTATGATGTGACGATATTGTTGTTTTCAATGAAACAAGCTAATTATAGACTTCCCCCTATGATGTACATGTATGATAAAGATCAAATTTGTTCATGTCTCATACACACTCATGCTGCGTAACACCCCCCTCCCCCCTCAGGTAAAACACACGGGACGGGGGGCGACAGAGAAGGGGATCGTGTGGCTGTCATGTCATACGTGTCGTGCCCGAGAGTCAGCAGAGTGACAGCTGAGCCAGTCTTCCTCTCCAAAGAGAGCCTGTACATTCGGCTGGTTGACGCTAGTACTCGGGAATGCTGGCATGAGCTCACACTTTTTAGATTTCAATCAAGGCTGCACATTTGCTCTTTCACTCATCTAACGAGAGAGAGTAAGGGGGTAAGAGAAGGAAAGTCGAGCTGTTCTTGACATAGGAGAGACATCATGTGTCTAGCTTGTATGTTTCGTTGTTTTTAGATTGACTGAGAATTCCTGGCATAGCAGTCTAGTAGTTACATTGCATTATCTGGTCGTCGGTTGCCGTGTGTGTGTTCACTCCTGTAGCTAGCATTCCCCAAAAGTAGAATGTGTAACAGCGGTAGGATACACCTATTTGTATGTGGTTTGCATGCAACCTTCGCTAAGCCCATCATGCATTCATGAATAGATAGCCGAGTTTACCGTGAAACAAACATGTTTGTGCTTCTGACCAGATATTGTGGACAAACAGAAAAGTGAAAATTAGTCAGGGAAAATATGCCCAACTGCAAGGAGGGTTTTCATGATTGTGTAGCTTTTTGGAACTGTGTTTGAAATGGAGGAATAATTGTCTGAGGAAAACTCTGATTGACTATAAAGCACAGATGGACATTCGGAAAGCAAGGGCACTTCTTCGAGAGTACCTTCTACGACTGGTGAAATGTGAGTCAAGAAAGTAGTGAGGAGGGTGAGCAAGGGGTCGTCTTTTCCTCAGAAATATATTAAAAGTAAACTATATACAAAAATTGTATTAGTTTCCAATCATACCTTTTGTTTCATATAAAAACATTGTATTACTTGTACTCTCAATATCTAAAAATGGTGTCTTTCAAATATATTTTATTTTTCGGACAAGTAGAATTGCGGAATTGCAGAATCTAATGAAATTAACTGGTAGTAACATTCCATAGAGTGAGTAGGTTTTTTAGCAGAAGGAAAGTAGGGCAAGGTGCTTTCTGCTCTCAGGGAATGTGCTCCTGAATGGCTGTTTTCAGAGAAAAGAAATAATCTGGTGAACAGAAAATAGAATCCATTCTTTCACACGCTTTGATCGACAACAATGAAACGCAATACGGGCATAATCGAATGGGTTTGGATTTTCCAATGTGAGTGAAGTTCTAATGCCGTATTGGGTATACATGTGGCAGTGTACAGTATGCATCAAGCATTCAAGCTACTATACTGCTCTATTGCATTCTTTTAAAGCACTTGATATTACTTTATACAACCCAGTCAGTTTTAGTTGTCATATTTTATGATTTATTATTGGATGATTCAAGGTTGTCTTAAAATCAAAAAAGTATAGCTTCATTGAAGAATGGAGTATCAAACAAATGTAATTTTTAAAAAAATACTGGTTTCAAGATAACGAGATCCAGTCCCACGTGGGGATACAAATATTTGTAGAGGTTTGCTGTGTTTTGTTTTCTGCAAGATTCCAGTATTTCATCATTTTGCTATTTAAAAAATCCAAACGAGCACATGCACAGAATATGCAGGGTTTCACATAAGTAATAATTCACAGCAAACTTCTAACATATATGCTCTTTAACTGCAATTCCTTTTTATACAAGTGAAAGTAATTTAGATTAGAGAAATGGAATACCCAGCACTCCCCTCAAAGTGTTAAATCATATGCATAAATTGCATACAGACTAGCCATAGAGCCTGCAGATATGTGGGGCGCTCAAGGCCGGAACCCTTACTGTTGTCATTTTGATGAGGGTCTCTGCCGTTGAATGATAAACAAGGACTATACTACAGAGAGCCAAGAGAATGGCATAGCTTAACGACATTGGTAATCAAACAGAACTGTGTATATGAAGCACAGATAAACCATATTCCCATATGCTGGCTTTACTTTTGCAGACCAACCCTGTCTATGCAATTTGTGTCTCAGCTGCGTAGCTTGAAAGTCACTTGATAACCAAGGCCTCCTAGCTTTCATTCAAGAGACTGCATTATACATGGGTGCTTCTCTTGTGTGCCTGGTCAAAAATTTCCTTTTCACTCTTAGATTCTGAATTGGCCATTCAAAGGGTTAGCACGGGTACTGAAGAGCATGGGATCAGGTTCTCAGACAATATATATGCAGATATATTATTGAAGTCCTTCGCTGTTGCTCATTTACATGATTCAGTCTGTTACCTCTATTTTCATGTAATCATAGCCATTATGTTCAGAGTTTCTTTTTGAAAACGTTTAGCATATTTCAAGCCACAATCATGACAAAAAGAAGCACCAAACATTCATTTACAAACTGATATTTGGTTTGACATTTTCAAGTTGTTATTACTCTATATCTCAGATTATACCCTGCCCTCAATATGGGGCCTTATATTTTCATAGCTCCATCTCTGATGGGTTTAATGTAGTTGGATTCTTTGCTCTCCTTATGCTTTTCTTCCAGCTCATTAATCAGTCCATTAGTGAGAGCTTCTCAAAATGCCACTGCTGTTTAGGGTAAAAGAGCATAGATTGCCAATTTCCTGTGGACCACCCCCCCCCCCCTCTCTCCATTGCAAGCTTTATTTCCTTGTTAAAGTTATTATAATCTTCTTCCTCTTTTTCCCCTTTCCCTACTCTATCTCTCTCCTCTCTCTCTTTTTGTGCGATATTTCTTGTGATAAACACATTTTGAAACTAAACAATTATTTACATGTATTTTATTTTTAGTATGAAGCATATTTTAATTGGGTGATCTTTAGGCCTGTATTGTCTCCATGTTTCTAAGAAAAACTGGTATTCATTTACAAAACAGAAGACCTCATAGCATAGGAACACTACTATGCTATACTGATAAATGTATCATTCTAACTTTATTGCCACAAATATGTAAGCTAGAGGAGTAGAGACCAGATCAAACTTCTGGGGTTCCATTGGGAAAACGTTCTTTGGCAATAAACAGAGACATCAAAACAGTTTGGCAATAATATGTCTCATCGTCTTTATGCAGATGATCCTTTCCATATCATATGGCAGTAATACAGTGCCGTTTAATTGCCACCAACTCTTGACTACTGATACTACTCTAAGCCACACTCTTTCCCTCCCTGCCTGGCTGGCTGCCTTGCTTTCATGTATATTGCAGGAGCGGAAGAGCTGTGAAAGACATGGTGAATTGCATTCCACGCATGGCGTATTTCATAAATCAGCTCGGGCTTTGCAAAGCGCAAAAAACCGCCATGTATTCTTGATGGCACTGTTATGCATACTTAATCATCCGTGGGCATACTTAAAACTCATCTCTCTGCATAATAAATGAGTTCAACTATCCATGCATTCCCCTATAGGCAGAACTATACCAAATGCCTTTGCATAGTTAATGACTTGTTTCCTGGTATTTTTGGCGCGTATAATGTATCTCCACTTTTGGCAGTCTTAATTAAACCGTACAATTTTTCCAAACTCTGTCAACCATTTTTTCCAATGTTTTTCCTCCGGGTAGAAAATGGCATGATTTATTAAACAGGGTTAAAGGATGAGGGGGGTTAAGGTTAAATCATGATTGTGATATAAGTTTGATTAACCTACAATGCCAGATTCCATATTGGACCAAGAGTTGGACTGATCTTCAAAGAAGCAATAGCTCATGAATATTCATTGTTCTGAGATTTTGATAAGATTAGGGCATAGTGTAAGTTTTAAGTGCAAGGCTTTGCATTTTTACAAAACTTATTGTGAAATGTCAAATGTGAAATGCTCAGCTGTTTATGATAGGATTCTGTAGTTTGTTTGTATCACATCTTCATTTAATGAATTCAATGATATGCTAATATGTTTTTTTGCTACCTTTTCTAACAATTTTTTGTTTTTTATTTTTATTTTTCCAGTATTCCCAACCGTTCCAGTCAGACCTGGCCTGCCTTGTCCTGGGGAAGACAGTAAGTTTGTCTATCTATTTTTTTTCCTGTTTGTCCACTGTTTGTACCTTTCTTTTTTTCTTGTTTCTTTCTTTGTTTTGTCTGATAATGTTAGTTCCTGCTTTTTGAAAAAGGTGGAGTAATAGCTTTCTTCTTGTCCTCCTGTCTTCTTGTTATATCTATGTCCTCTAGTATGCGTATGTTTCTTCCTTTTTTTATTATTCTTTTATAAGTTAGGGCAGGAGTTATGGTGCTGGTACTCAAATTTTGAAAGGGATAGAATGTAAAGCAAATTCCTAATTCATTGCTGATTTGGCACGCATGTGGAAAGCCCCGTTCAGAAATCACTTTCAGTCGCTGTGACGCAGTAATAAGGGTTTTATTCATGTTTCCACCTGCTCCCCTAGCTGTCCCTCTGTCTCTGTCTTTGCATTCCCCCCCCCCTCTCTCTCTCTCTCTCTCTCTCTCTCTCTCTCTCTCTCTCTCTCTCTATCTCTCTCTCTATCTATCTCTCTCTCTCTCTCTCTCTCTCTCTCTATCTCTCTCTCTATCTCTCTCTTTCTCTCTCTCTCTCTCTCTCTCTCTCTCTCTCTCTCTTTCTCTCTCTCTCTCTCAAGACTATCATCAGATTATATCAAGGTTGATGTGACATAATTAGAAATATCCAGGAAGACAGGGGGACGGACAGAGATGAAGGCAAACGTGAGGAGGAGGAAAGGGCCAAGAAGGCTGTAGTGGTATGAGTCAACTCTGTACTAGTTCCTGGTGTTCTCTTATCGGTAGCGTCTACTGGCTTCCTCTTCACAGGCTTGTCAGGGAGTGACTCACACCCATTTGGGCCAGATAGCACAGAGATTTGGTAGCAAAATGAGATTTTGAAAATACTTTTTTGGATTAGATAGTCTAAATGATAGTTCTCACATGATGTAAGGAAGGAATCTATAAAGATCACAATGCAAAGCTTATATTGCATTTATAAATCCCTTTTTTTTGGGGGGGGGGGGGAGGAGATAAGATTTTACAAGTTACCCCTTTGTATTGCTATTTGTCTCTGTCTCTGTCTCTGTCTCTGTCTCTTGTCCCATGTAAACCTGAGTGGATCATTGTTAACAAACTTTGAGGTTGCACAAACTTTAAACCACGATGGTTCCGTGCAAACATAGCTATTAATTCTACTCATGAAAACAAAACAAAATGATATGATACTTGATATATCTTTTATCATCCTTGTGTCGCTTTCGAAGTGTTATACAAGTCCAAAGTGGTTTCCAATCATCGTCTCATGCCAGAAATGATCTGGTTAAAGGAAATCCGGGTTATTACCCAACAAAATCCCCTGCAATCCTGGGACCCCAAAAGGAAACGGCGAGAAAGCAACGATAAAGGTTTAATCTGAGTTGTCCACCCCATATGCCAGCCAACCAACCAACAAGGAAACTATGTAATGAGTAATCAGAGAGCTGCATTCGTGCGTAGAGAACTCATTAAAGAAGACAGATGATTTGACCAGTGGTGGAAAATACCCACTTCCTCTAACGGACGGTCAGTCCATCCTTGCTAGGGTACATGTAGGTTACTGGTCACTCGTGATCTGGGCTTGGTCAGCGGTGGTCTTACTTATTCAGTCCAGCTAATTCTTGTGCTGCCACGTGTAAAAGTTTAGGTCTCTAATGGTCAGGGTTGCTGGTTAATTTGAATCTTGTGCAGTGAGACTTAGAATGGTGAGTTTTGAATAGTGTTATAAGTATTCCTCTGTTTTTAGTTTTTAGTTTTTCTAATTTGCTTAGTAATTAACATTTCCTTGTATTTCTACTCAATTGGTGCATGAGTTTGGAGATTTGATTGCATTTTTTGATAATTTGTGCACCTTAATTCTGTCTCTCTCTCTGTCTCTCTCTCTCTACCCCCCCCCCCCTCTCTCTCTCCTTCTCCTCCTCTCTCTCTCTCCTTCTCCCCCTCTCTCTCTCTTACCATTTTGTGTGTCTGTGTGTATTGACTTTGTCATTAATCACTGCCCAGATTTGTGTCCTTATAATAGACTGATTACATTCCCTGACCGCCCCATCCATCCTACCCCATGCCCTGTCTCTCCTCCTCCTCCTCCTCTGCCTCCTCCTCCTCCTCCTCCTCCTCCTCCTCCTCCTCCTCCTCCTCTGCCTCCTCTGCCTCCTCCTCCGCCTCCTCCTCCTAGAAAACATGAATTGATTCATCAATCCTTTGTTAAAGAGTCATGCATACATATTGTCTAATTTAGCCCAAGCTCATTCATCTCAGACTAATTCCCACGCTGATTGCCTGCCACACGGTTATGACCGGCAGCTCTTAATGAGCTTCATTTCAATATGACTGAATCCTCTCTTCATTACTCCTTCGCTGATTCTGAGCGTGGGGCCAATCGTTAGCCTCAAGCAAAGTTCGTTCCGTGAGGGCATTACTGATGAAATGCCTACTCAATGCCTCGAGATATCTTTGAGAGATGGAAAACATGGATATATTAGCATGCATTATAGCTCTCATAACCATCAGAGCTAGCTAATTATTGCAATTAACCATCCCCCTTCTTTATGAGAATATATGTCAGATTAGTACTAAATTTATCTTGGGTGTACATCTGATTTTTTTTGTCATAGATATAATGTTCACACAGTGATTTAGAAAGAGGTTTGAAGGGGCAAGGGGTATAGTAATGTGCATTGTACATTTTTGCCTTCAAGATAAAGTGGAGTTCTGGCCATTTGATTGCATTATGGAAGACACTTCCTGGAAGCAATGGAATATAGGCAGATGATGTAGCAAATAAGAATTATGTATACTGTGAGGTCGCGGATAAATGATAAGAAATTGAGCTAGTCTTGCTGAAGTCACATTAACTGTACATAGAAATGTGTTTATGGGACTACACAAACATCTGGCATGAAAGTTTGGTCCAACCACTTCTGTTATTTCTTGTCACATTTTGAATAGGAAGGCTTTTGAAGAACAGTCCTTTGCAGGGGAAATTTCAATAATGATATTCTTCTACAATAACATAAAAAGAATGATAAAGCTCACAAGATATTTGTTAACTTTCCCAGAACTTGACATTCTCTTTAAGTTAAACTCCAGCATGTAGCTGTGTGCTGTGTAAATCTAGGTCAAGTTCATGCTGCTGTAAGCAAACACTCCTCTGAATGCCAAGAGCGTGTGACTATTTTGGAAAGGATCCGAAAGAAGGGGCAGAGCTTTTTTATACCGAATTACAGGTCAGCTTCCTGTCATACTTTCGGAGCCTTGGAGAGAGAAAGGAAGCCTGTGGCTGAGTCATGAATCCTAAACTTGCGCGCAAGCTGCGGTCATCCCCCCCCCCCCTAATATTCATTCTGTTAATTTCCCTGGGTATTTGTATCTGGAAATGCTCACTTCCTCTTTCTGCCCCTCCCCCTATATTCGGTCTACCTTTCCATGAATTAATTATCTCTCACATGCCCCTACCCCATCTGCCCCTCCTCTCGCTAATACCCCTTCCCATATTCAATCTGTTTTTTCCCCTAGTTTAACTATCATGACATTCTCTCCCTCCCATGCTCTCCCATATTCACTCTGTTCATTTCCCTGTGTAATTATCTTGACCTGCCTCCAGCTTAATTTGATGGCTCTCATTTTTCATGAGTTAACTTCTTGATAATATGTGGGAAAGATGGAACCACAGGCTTTCCTTGGAATTAGCAACAGAAAGCCTTATGTCATCCTGATTAGCAGTACAGCTAACAGCAAGAAGGACCCAAAAGCAATATAAGCAGAGTTACTAATACATGTAACTGTGCTTCTTTTCTATACAAAAATGAAAAAAACTAAAATATCTTGTAATATGCAACGTTTTAAGATTACAATTGTAACATTATAAAAAAGAAGAAGCAAAAAGACAAGTATATTTGCCTGAATTTAAAAAAACTGGCAGCAACTATCTTGATACGAGACATATACCTTCAGGCATATTAGTCAAGCACCGGTGACAAAATTTGTCATGTTTAAAAAAATATACCAGCAACTAAACCATCTAACCTTTTTATTGGTCATCAAGTATTCTTAAAGAATTCTATTCCTATTCTATAAAAGGACCACGTAGACTAAATTGAGACTAAACTGGTATGGTGTACTTACATGCACTATTGTGGAAGGTTAGAGGTATTATATCTGCAGGTAGTTGCAAGGGATGGTGACTGATGATACCGGTCTTCAGTCATCATTCATGTTTGTATCACAGGCTGTGCGTTTAGCACTTTGGTAGCGAATGCTGTTGAAAGATTTTGATGGTGTGATCCAATAGTCGTGTGGCAGGCAGACTAGGCTAATTAGCTGCAAGCTGCAAGTATACTTTCAGCCTTTTCACACACAGCTAAAATTCATTGTATCTAGAGCTGGTTAGTTTAAAGCTGTTTAACTCAACAGCTTTAAAGAAAATTTTCCCTGTGTGAACGTCCTTTATACGATGTTCGGACAGATACAAAGTCGCGATTCATACGCCCTTCAAAGCAGGCTGCAGATACGAAGTGCGTATCTAGAGAGCTTGACATTTTGTGTGTGAACAGATATACATGTTTAAACACGTGTTTAAACGCTCAGTAGGGCCATTGCGCATTTACGAGCAGTGACAGAGCAGTGAATCTCGAACGACCGCACCAAATTTTTCTGTGTGTGAATGATGTTATATCTAAAGCTGATTAGTTTAAAGCTCTTTAAACTAATCAGCTTTAAAGAATTTTACCGGTGTGTGAAAAGGCTGATAGTACCACCATCATGGCCAGGAAACTATCCTCCCGGCCGGCCCACTCATGCTATGCTCTTCTCTTCTTACCTGCCCAACCATTGTAGACCAGTGGAACAAACAGTGGGCTGCATATACTTGGATGAGGTGACCGAAATGGATTCTAGTTGCTGAATACTCTTTCTTTCTTTCTCTCAATGTTGAAGCGTCTTAACTCATCATGATAAGGGATTTTCATTGTTTTTTCTGATTTCTCTCAAGTTTGTCCTTTGAAAGCCAGGAGGTTGTAAACTCCATTTAGATATGATTTAACAGACCTTAGGCTTTTCAAAAGCAATGTTTTCTCTGCTTTTTTCTCCACCTCCTAAAGACATTGTAGCCGCCATACCTTAAACAATCCCTTTTTTTGTCTTCCCGTGCAGGAAACATATACAGACGTGGAGCTCGACGATGGAGAAAACTCTACAAAGTCAATGGACATACATTCCAACCCAAGAGATTCAGTCGGGTAAGCAATACATTTTGTTTTTTTGTTTTTAGTAGTATGGTATATATACACTGTATGTTCAGTTCAGTTCATTTTATTCAAAACCACACAAAGCATAATATAATCTGTTACATAAAAAAGAGACTTGTAATAGTACATCAATCAACATATTCTAACTTGATTACATCATAAACTGAATGGTTTTAGGACCCCTTTAGAAGCTAAGCTTGTGAGCTGGGCCCTATGTGTGGTAAAGTTGACTTTAGCAATCCACTGAATGTTCTGTTAGTTGACCAAAGCCAGTCAAGTGTGATGAGAAATTAAATGAAAAAATATAATTGATCTTTTCCAACATTTTCTAATTTTACCAGTGACAAAGGATTTTTTTAATAGATATTTTGCTCATCTGCTTCACCACAACAAATATGTATTGATATTATTTGTACAAGGCATATTAACACAACACATATATTGTGATAGAGATTATTTGACCATGAATTGTTATATCACGACAAGCTTATACTTTACCACAAACATTTATGATATTTGTATAGTGCTACCACAGATATGATATTGCTAAGCATTTCATTTTAATGGATGTATTGATAGAATGCAGTTTACCTGCATGAAACTCATTGATTTGTTATGCTCTGAGTTATCTGAACCAAAATTGATTATATTGTTGAATGTTTCACTGGTTATCAGCCGATAGTCAGGATTTAAAACAGAAGGTTTTATGTTGTGAGACTCTAATTTGTCGAAATGTAACTTTACTATCAAGAGCCAAATAATTAGAAGCATTGATAAGTAATTTAAGAGAAACAAAACAAGAAATAGCAGTTTGAAATATACTCTATAGCCAAACATTTCTTTTATGTCATAAAACAGTTTTGACACTTTCTGTCCAGAAACAACATATAAGATTGAAGTTTTATAATACATTAATAGCCTATCTTCTTTCTTAAATATACTTAAACCTCCATATTGATTGTCTTTATTCTACCAACAGAGGGCTCTGTGTACCTACTGCGCAGACCGTATCTGGGGTCTTGGGCGGCAGGGATACAAGTGCGTTGACTGTAAGCTGCTCGTTCATAAGAAATGCCATCGTCTTGTGAAGGTGTCATGTGCAGAAAGACAGGTAAAGTCACAAGGATTGTATACTATATAACAGTTATGAAATACATCTAGAACTCGGCATAGAAATATAACTACTATATTCTGATGATAATCCATGTAGTAGCATATTGAATGATGTCTAAGTTGCACAAAATCTTGATAGAAATCAAATATTTGAATTATATCTTTTGAATTGTGAAATTTTGGGGTCCAGACTTAGATTGTGGGCCCCCCCCCCCATGTGTCCTGTGCGCCTTTTAATGTCCAACCATTCATATCAGTCTTAATAAGACTTGCTTGGTTTCATGAGTTTCCTCCAATCTGTTTGATCTTTGATCTGCCAGGCCAATCTGTCGACCCTGGACGAGAGGAGTGGATCGGGAAGCTTGCCACACTTTGGTTCCAAGCCAGGCGATAGAAGCGACTCCCATCACAAACGAAGTAAGTCTACCCTTTACAGGTAGTGGCTACGCCCATGCATTATTCTACTAACTCATACATGGTCTTCATTTAGAGAAGGGAGGAATACACTCACAAGTCAAAATTAAAATGTTATCATAGTAGAAAAGTAGACATCTCCAATGTGGTCAATCACTATTAGATTTCACACAATTCATTCATTATGAAGATATTTATGAATTCTAAAAAGTTGAAATATAGAGATTTTGTTAGTCACATGCTGTTGTTGTCATGATGTTTATTTAGCCTTCAATCATGGACTTTGATATTTCACCACACAATAATCACACAAGAAATCATGTGATCTTACATTCAAAATCGATTTGGTTTTATAAATCCTTTGATGGATCTAGCTAATTGATTTACAATATCCCTTGGCTGTGGTTGATGGGAAGTATTTGTTTTCTTTGAAAGGGGAAGAGGGTATCTCATTATCTTTTATCACTGAGGAAGAGTTGATTATGGGCGGAGTTTTAGTAATGGGTACAAATGACAATGCTTTGGCTAATTAGGTATAAAATTGAGCAATAGCCAATTTTTTTCTCAAAGTTTGTTCACCTTATTTTTAAAGGGCAGAACAAATTGTTCTGTCTATGGCTTAAAACAGGTATGAAATATTTTATGAGGTTCATAGGCTTGCTTTTGGATAAATTTAAACTGCTTATATTCTTGTTCAACATATGTGATTAATTTAATACTATTTGCAGCCAATCGATAATTTTTGTTTGGTCATTTTAATTGCATGGCTATTTGTGTTGCTTAACTAACAAGCAGTTGCATGATATAAACTGTTGGGCACTTACACGTACCATTTTAATTTGAAGGCAAAGGGGGTTTACTTTATGTAAAAAATCTGTCAATATTTATTTTTGAAAAAATAGTGCTTCCAAGTTTTCTTTTATGTATATCATAATCATAAATAAGTTATGGAATTGAGATATTTATATGATTATTAGCTTCATATTCATAATTTATGGTTAATTCATTTCTTCATTCTACTAACCCCACCTACCTGTTCCTACCCCCTTGCATTCTTCCACTCATTACTCCCCCCCCCCCCCCCTCCCCCTTATCCCTCATGCACCTCTAACCCAATCCTTGTACCCATGGTGTTGGTTAACCTGGCCCCTTCCCCTTCCCCTTCCCTACTACCCCTTTTCCTTTAAAACTTGAAACAAACTTTTTGATTTGACCCTTTCTGAATAATGACATTTGCCACAACACTGTGCTGTGATTTTTTAAATTTGTATTGCATTTGAACTAATTTGTTGACAAACATATTTTGATTAAAAACCCCACCCGACTGAAATCTGAACTTTGAAAATGTAAACAATTCTGATCTTCCTTGCTGAACGGACATTCCCCTAATATTAAAACATCTTTCATAACATTCATTAACCCAAAAATGTTCACTACCAATACCACCTGACTCCGCCCTCTAAATAGCCCCAACTGGCCCCATGTCCCAACCCCCTTCTGTCACCTCCACCACCCTAAAAGACCCCTCCAACGCACCTCATTCCTCCTCCCTGCGTCAGCAAGGCTCGGCACCGCCCCCCTACGCCGGCTTTGAAAACGCTGCCTTTTTCGGGGGCAGCGGGCGCAGCGACAGAGATTCGGTGGACTCCATGGACACAGACTATTCATTAGGTAAATGTTGGTGTTTTGTTGTCATGGCGGTTTTATCTTCATCTTTTCTTGTCACCCTCTCACAGCTACAAAAGTGTTCAGTTGTTGTGGTGTCTTTATTTCCTGTGTCTGTTTTAATTTTCAGTGCCATTACTTATCTAGCCTTGCTGCATATACAAAATAGTTCTGTAACGTTCGTCTATGGTATCTACAGAAAGCAAATCAACTTATTCTTTTCTCTTTATTATTCTATCCGATTCTTGTCTGTTTCGTACCTTAAGTTTGCAAAAGAAAAAAGAATCATTTTTTAATTTCTTGTATTTCACTAGATTCACAAATGAAACAAAGCATGAAGTTTTCTTTTAAAAATCTATCATTAGCAGATGTATCATTACCCCCCCCCCCCCCCCCCCCCCCCCCATTTCAATTTTATGAGTATACAATACTGGATCAAATCCTTTATGTAGTTGAAGCCTAAAATGTTATATTTTAGATAAAAAGGCAGATTTTGTCTCCATACACAATAACTCCAAAGTTTGATATGTGGCATACCACTGTTTGCTCTGGGGTTCACGATTTCCCGTCTATGAAATTTGATTAGTGCCCACGTAAACGGCCAACTCTGTGTCTCCATCAACAAGGCTGATCAGGGAAAGTTATAAACCTGAATAATCTCCAAAACTAATCTGATATGCTCAGTTCTAATGAAATGGGGTATAAAATATACACTTGTGTTACATTGAAATAGAAAATCAACTGCTACGTTTCATTATGTGAAATCTTGCTTTGTGGTCTGCTGGCATTATTTGCATTTCCCTTGTATTATCTTTTGGGTGCGAAAGGGGTCTGCAAATTCAGTTTACATCTGACTGCTATTCACTGACCCTGATCGCACAGGATAGATGTATACCCAACTTTCATAATTCAAAATAATTCATAGGAAACTTTCTCGGCAAATAACAACACAAATATGTAAAAAATGTAAGCATCACAATTCACTCTTTTCCTTGTTCCCTTCCCCTCTCTCTCTCTCTCTCTCTCTCTCTCTCTCTCTCTCTCTCTCCCTCCCTCTCTCTCTCTTTACCTTTTCCCTCACTCCAGCTCTCCATATCCATCAATCTATCTACTTCTTTCTCTCCTTCTCTCTACTCTCTTCTTTCATTCCAAATTATGTTGCATATTAGGATGCTGACAGAGTCAATACACATGCGCTTATCTCGATCATTTTTGTGTGTCTTTTTGCACTGGCAACAAATAGCATAGATTCTACACTTTCCTTCAAAAATGTTGTATTTTATAAATCATGGTTATCACAGATAGGTGTTTTAGTTTTTGCACATCCCAGCAAAGTAGTTTATATCAGTACACACTGCTACCTACTGAAGCTTAGTACTGCCATTTTAGAGAGAGATACAAATATTAGTGATTAAAGGTAAAGACCAGTATTGGCAACGCCCCAATTTCAAAAAATGAAATGGAAGCTCTCATTACCAATCATGTGAAAGAATATGTTTTGACTAATACATGATGATAAAAAATTTGCGGGGAAACCGCCTACTAATTCATATATTTGGTAAATTTATTTCTCTCATGGTCTGGTGAGAGAGATAGGGTAGTCCCATATACATCTTTCTGTGTATAGTGCTTGTAACTTTACGAAGAATGAGCCAAATTTCTTATCATTTTGATGATTCCAGAACCTTGCAGATGCTAGATGCTAGATGATCGACCTTTTCTGATCGATTCCACAACGTAACTTTACGAAGAATGAGCCAAATTTCTTATCATTTTGATGATTCCAGACCCTTGCAGATGCTAGATGCTAGATGATCGACCTTTTCTGATCGATTCCACAACGTTTCTTTCACAATGCAATCGCATGACCATTACTGGTCTTTACCTTTAAACAGCCTAATAATATAGAGCAACTAGTCATTTTCTTTTTAATTTGCTGAATTTTAAAACAAAAAATGCAAGTGAAGTAGTTAGTATTAAAAAGACCGAATAGAAATGAAATGATCTTGAATAGATGTTCAGCCACATGAAATGAAATGGAATTTCTTTTTAATTGCTTTGTTGGAAGCAATCTGTTATATTAAAGTTTACAGCTTCAAATCATTGTTGCATCTACTTGAAGTTTCATATGTAAGGTGGCAATCCTTAAAAGAAGCAACTTTCATCCATTAATAACGCTGTGCATAAACAGCTCTCTAGTTGAAATGAGAAAGCTAGATGATATTATAAAAAGCAGATTCCTATCCTTGTCGCATTAAGTACACTCTGTGAAGGATGGAGTGCATTTTCAGCTCGGAGATGAAGGCTTTCTCCAAATTAAACCTAGAGGGAATATATTCAGAAACTATTACTCCTTGTAGCACATGATGTTATATCAAGAATTGTCCAGCGTGCTGCATACTTTCATGAATATATGCTGTACGTGCTCAAGCATTGTAACGCAGTGTGGTGCCAGATTTAGGTTAAAATTGAGAGGACACATAGAAAATGGCTTATCTTTCTTTTCTTTTCTTTATCTCATCACAAATCCTAAAAAAGAATATCGCGTTGCTATATTTTGTATAGCTTTCAATAAATTCTTTCAAACATTTACATAGTCCTTTTTCAGTTGTGTCTTCATGTGGATATACCTCATTTTGACCCTGTTTTTGTTTTACCAAAATACTCATATTTATTTTCACTCCTCTTTTTGCAATTCATTATTAATTAATATGAAGGAGAAAAAAATACTTCCGCTAGAATGAGGTTATTCCACAAATTGTGAAACAAATATACTATAACTACACTTTGGATCTACAAACAAGATCAGATAAAATATGATCATAGCTACATATCATATATGCATTAAGCATTTACAAACTCACGCAATGTAGCACATTGCATTCATAAAATGCTGGTGGTGTTGTATTTGCAGTTTTGTATTGCGTCCATAATGGAGTCATATCACAGGAATGCAGTGGGAGAGTTTAAGCTCTCTCTGTTTGCCTACATATTCTCATCTATCATCCAATCTTGCACCAAATCAATATTTAAGCACATACTCTTTGCTTGAGTGTCGACTCATCAAAGTGTTGTTTATACTGTGGGCAAATTAAACGTTCATTAAGCCAACACTATGAGCAAACATAAAACTATATTCTGTCCCCATTTCCCCTCTTGGCGGTCTATTTTTCTCTTTACACTCTTTCTCTCTCTCTCTTTCTCTCTCTCTCTTTCTACCCCTCTTTCTCTCTCTCTCTTTCTCTCTCTCTCTTTCTCTCTCTCTCTTTCTACCCCTCTTTCTCTCTCTCTCTTTTTCTCTCTCTTTCTCTCTCTCTCTTTCTACCCCTCTCTCTCTCTCTCTCTTTCTCCCCCTCTCTCTCTCTTTCTCTTTCTCTCTCTCTCTCTCTCTCATACTCGCTCTCAAGTTTTTCCTCATCACTCTCACTCCACTTTTCCATGTGTTTCCCTCTTCTCTCTTCCTCTATCTCTCTCTCTCTCTCCTGTCCTATCCACTCTTTACTATCTCTTCCACTTTCTTTCTTTCTCTTACTCTCTATTTCTCTCCCCCTCTCATTTTCTTATCTCACTCCTTTCCATATTTTTCAAGTCAAGTCTCGGTCTTTCTCTCATATTTAAAGTGCAGTGCCTACATGATTCTTCATGTATTTAGTGGGTGTAATTAACTCATAGCTGCATACCTCACTGGGCAGACATTCTCTTTGCAACCATCAGTGCATTTTCTTTAAACACATTTCCATGCTTTTTTGGAGGTATTTTTTATTCATTCATTTCTATTCTTACAAATGGAACCTTCTCATTTTCCCTTTTTTTACTATCATATTTGATCGTTTAATCAATATGTAGATTGGTTGTGCTCTTTTTGGTACAGCTCAGTCAGGAAATGTCATAAAGCTCTCAAATATTATTGTATTAATTTCCCAGATTTAAGTAGAGCTCATTTCCTGTTCTAAACTATAAGGTATCATGCATTTGTAAACAACCCCTGATTTTATCAATGGAAAGGAAAGCATTCTAAGAGGAAAAAGCTGTTTTTATTGTACAAACTGACAGTCTTGCTGTTATAGCGAACATTCAAAAAGTACAAGCCCCCTTGAGAAGTATCACCCAACCAGGAAATTGAAGTGAAGGTGTCAATCTCAGAATAATAAACCTATAGTTAAACAATAGAAAACCTTGTATGCGTAAGGAAACGTAAGAAGGAAATGCACTATAAGTACCTCCAGGGGAATGTCTGCCTTGTGTAAGTGTTTCTATGCCTCATGCATGCAATGTCTTTCGGAACAGGCAAAAAAAAGACATGCAAGTGCTCCCTTTCCTGCTTCGTCGGTCAATGAGCTTGTAATAGGGCTCGGTCTCTAGATCGGATTGAGGCCAACCTATTTCATGTAGTGTGAAACTGTTTCTTTACCCTAAATATTGCGGCCTCTTTGATTTTAAGTCAAATGCTTTCGACATTTCTTAAGATGCAGTCATACCTTTTTGGATGCACTGTTTGAGTAAAAGTTATGGCAGGTTGTCAGTTGACCAGCATAAGGTGCCATTTTGTGCCGAAAGAGTTGTTATACTTCCAAGGATACAAATATCATGAAGTCTGCAGAAAGCCTGTGGAATAATCTGGACGATCTGAGAGGTCTTTTAGAGGTTGTGGGATTGCAGTGGCCCTCTGATGTTAAGGAAGCATCTTTTGGACAGCTTGACTATTGCTGGAATTGAAAATGACATGATTCTGCAACACGTTCATTGATTTCTGCTGTTTTACTTGTTTGATGTCTATTATGTCAAGAAAGGGGTAGACAGCGAATTACTTGGTTTGATGATGTCAAGAAATGGACTGGTCTTAACTACGGAGAGGTTAGAGCAAGGGTACACGACAGAAAGCGATGGAGGTGCATAGCCACCAACCCCTTCCGAAGGGACGGCACTAGATGATGATGATGTCAAGAAATACATGTATGGTCATCTGCAAACTCAAGAATTTGATTCTTCTATACTTGCTTTTGACATATTTGGACGTCAATTGACAATGCACTAACAAAAATCCTACTCATGCATCAACAACCGTCGTAAATAATCATATTGTTGCATCATCGTGCAAACTTTCACCATACTCTTCTTTTAGTTTGGAGGAAACATTTCCATTGTTTTCTTAAAGCCAGTTTTGCAAGCTTCTGTATTGCGTGCTTCGGTTGTAACTATAGGAGCTGTCTGTGATTATGACATTGACCTTTAGGAGTATTCACTTCCTGCAACTTCCTGTGATTGTGTTTCTCTTGATGGAAGCTCTTAAAGCTATCATCGTTTAATATGCAAGGTATGAATGCAAACTCAGGTCATCAATCACTGTGTCCTTTATATGCATATTCATTTCTCTTACAGCTAGATAATTTACAGTGCGATATGATCAGAAAATTCTTTGAAATTGAAATATCAGGGCCTCTATGTGGTAAACAGTTGGGATTGTTTCGAATTGCTCTCAACTTGACATCGATTGCAGCTCTATACTTGAGAGATAGGAGTTTGGGATTGATTGTGATCAATCTGAATCTCAACTCTTTCTATATTTAAAGGCCAAGTCATGATATGCCAAAGTATGGTTTGTTATTATTGCATTTGAAAATATACTTGTAAGATGGGAAAATGGATATACCCGGATGTTTATCAAGGGTGAAGTGGGTTTTGTTTTTTGTTTCCTTGCACGCACTTCATATTAATTCCTTGTGAGTCTCTCTCTGTATGTGGGAAACAATTCAAGACATGGAAACAGATTTGTTTTGTTTTTTTAAGGATTTTTATTGGAGATAATAAGATGATCAGCTGAATCCACACATTTAAGATTTTAAGGCCATAATGGAAAAGCACAGATCAGAAGATAAAATCATGAAACTCTCTCTCCTGTGTCTAATGTTTCCCTTTTCCACTTGTCCAAAAATACAGTTAACACTGCACTTATATATCCTCACTTTTCATATTAAACATTCTAAACTGAACCCACTTAACCATTTATATCATCACCTTTCATATTTCATATCAATTGCATATTTTACATGCAGTGTTTTAATACCAACCTCTAACATCTGCTAATCCGTGTATGGTAGTGTGTGATCTCCTTACATTGGATTATGAGTTCCATGTCTTTGGATGGTTAGAAATCATATGGAGTGCTGTGTTATTAATGTGTGATCTCTTTTAAAAGCAATCTAGCTTAATGTATTTTGTACATGCATGCAATGGGGAGGTGTGTCCTCATTGCCATGTCTTTCGTTGCATACCATCTGTGGTTATGGATAAACATGCACACGTATCATGTGCCTAGCCTGAGCTGCATGTACTACAAATGTGCAGGAAATTCAGTGTCTCTCATATCAGCTTCCCTTAGATTCCAGTTGTGCAAAATCCATTGTTTGTTTGGTGCCAAACAGCATTAACTCTGTGTATGAGTTAATGCCCTTCTGGCTCTCTCTCTCAGTCCATATAGAATAGTACATTGATGTAGTATGTCCCGTATCTCTCTTCTAGTGCCTATTTACAACCAAAGAATACCTGTGTTAGTGGTGTGCACTTTAAGACTGTACGGAGTTGAATTTTGAAATCGGGCCAGATTGCGTCATGGCCTGTTTCCTGCCATCCACCATTAAGGGTTCCAATTTTCCACCCTCAATGCCAGAGAGATTTTTGGAATGAGAACTCGTTATGATGACGCTGCAAAATAGAGCATCCATAATCAAAGCCAAATTTGATCTCCATCGTCCGATCGCACCTCGGAAAACACACCTCGAATGCACGTCATTTATTGTGCAATACTTTCAATGACCTTCCATCAGTGGAGGATATGGCAGAGCAGGCTTGGTTGTTCAGACCATGGAAAAATGGTTGACTACGGATGTATTTTCCAGAAACCAAACATCGTGGTTAGGTTTATCAAACAAAAGCAGAAAAGTGCAAAGCCAACTCACCAACCACAAACAAAAATATGAAAAGCAATTGATTATTGGTCAACAGTGGCTGTTCTAAAATCCTCCCACCAAAATGAGGTCGCGCCTTAAGCCGGCATTCCCTTAGAGACTGCATTTGTCCAAAGAATTACCCTCCTCTCTACCTTACCTCCAACTCACAATTGTCTCATTATCCATTAGAAGGTAATATGAGGTTGCCTTTGATCATATACTCTTTTCACACTGGCAATATTTTGCTTAACCCCGTACTATAGGTGGGGTTAAGGGGGGGTCTTAGCCCCACCTATAGTACGGGGTTAAGCCTATTCCACTTTCTGTTCAGACTGGTTTTTACCAAAGTGGGCTAAAGTTGGCTAACCCCACCTATAGTACGGGGTTAACTAACCCTGCAAAATAGCAGGGCTAACTCCGCAATTGTGGTGCTAACTCCTGCTAACCCCGCAATTGCGGTGCTAAGCAAATGAATGAGAACAGAAACGAAAAATAGTCCGGTACTACGCAATGGAGCGTATCGCAGCTGGCCAGATGCGAAGTATGTCCAATCATAACATGCACGATATCCGGGGTTAACGAAATGCAGTGAGAACAGCGGGGATTTTCTTATTCCGGAATAGGCGCTAGTACGGGACTAAAAACAGCGTGTGTGAAAAGCCGAAAAAAATAGTCCGGGGTTAAGGATAGTACGGGGCTAAGCAAAGTACGGGGTTAAGCAAAACCAGTGTGAAAAGAGTAATAGTTATCTTTATAGCCCTGAGAAACCCTTCCTTCCCTCTCTGTTCCTGCCCTAAGCTTTGAACCCTTCAGACATGTGGCCTTCCAAGATTCCTTAACACTGTTCAACAACCAATGCTGTTGGTACAGATTTAGCAGGGAAATGATGTTTTGATGCATGCTTTACCAACCAACTAAAGGAAGATACACTTCATGATGTCACATCCAACAGGATATCCTTATTCGTCAGGTCAAATTTCACCTCTCAGAAAAGCATCTTTTGAATATCCACTCGAGGCCTGTCGTGATCGTAGTGGATTGAAAGCCGGCCATTTATTTCTTTGCGGCCACACTCGGTTTCAGTTTCCCACCCTATTGTATAGTTGATTGAGCATGGAGAGCTCATGGAGTGCCTATGGAGTGAATACTTATCCAACTGTATAGGATTTGTAGACCATGGTTAGTTTCTAATCCATGTTGGAACCTCCTGATATGCCCTAAAAAGGATCTCTCGATTTCAATCTAGGCATAGTAAATGGTACATTCAGACATAGCTGGAGATGATTGTTGTGGTTTGAAAAGAAAGTGTTTTCATTCCACTTATTCAATTCTAGTGGTAATGGGGGTTAAAGAGAAACAACTTTTATTGGGACATGCTACCAGGATGAGGCTTTGTTGCCCATTCAGTCATCCAGGGCCCTTGTATCAACTGGGGAATTTGAAAGGAAACAAATTCCTTCTCCATTTTGGAGGGAGAATCCCCGCCTGAAATTCTAGCTCTGAAGAAAACCCTGAAGCGGCAATATTTCCTCCTAGGATACAGGGCCGCCCGCCCGCACGCAGCCAGGTTTCTGACACTTTCTTTCTGTTTCGAAGTACATTGTGTCGTTACTTGAGGCCGAAAGTGAAAGCAATCTTGCCTGTAGCACTCACTCCCAGTAACACTCAGAGACACTACAACGGTGTGCTCTCTTCACACAGGAAAGGATGTCAATTCTAGTGCTCACTAATATCCAGCCAGAATATTTCAAAGAGGAGACTTCTTGATGCACGATGTACATTCTGCTTTTCAATCTGCTCCAATTGGCCTGCTTCCCTGTTAAATGTTATTTCCCATTTTCTTATATCTTGTTGAATGTGCTTATTTTGGACAAACTGCAAGTGTAAGTCGTTCCATCCTGGATAATTCTAAACAGATGACACTACATCTGTACAATACGATCTGCTGTCAAATTCAAAGTGGGGATAAGAAATATTAATTCAGTCAAAATACATTTTGGATATATTGTGCCATTCTGAAGAGAAACGGTATGTGCTGATAGTTTAATCATTTTTTTAAATCAATTTTGTCTTCTGTAGGTAAAAGTGGAAGCCCAAGACACCGACGCAAGAATAGGGACAGCACCGCTTCTTCCACACCGTCTACAGTGAGTAAAACAAAATCAGCTAAACACTTGGTTCATGTGCAGAGAGCGAGAAGGGTGTTAGAGTGACATGTAGTGCCCTTCTTGCTCTTAGAGGTAAAATACAAGATGTCTATGTGTGTTTGACCTCTCATGGATTCTGAAGATACACATGTGGTTCATATTGAAGGTAAAGACCAGTAATGGTCATGCGATTGCATTGTGAAAGAAACGTTGTGGAATCAATCAGAAAAGGTTGATCATCTAGCATCTAGCTTCTGCAAGGTTCTGGAATCATCAAAATGATAAGAAATTTGGCCAATTTTTCGTAAAGTTACAAGCACTATACACAGAAAGATGTATATGGGACTACCCTATATCTCTCACAGACCATGAGAGAAACAAATTTACCAAATATATGAATTAGTAGGCAGTTTCCCGGCAAATTTTTTATCATCATGTATTAGTCAAAACATATTCTTTCACATGATTGGTAATGAGAGCTTCCATTTCATTTTTTGAAATTGGGGCGTTTCCAATACTGGTCTTTACCTTTAATTCATGATTACCACATACAGTTTTGTAGGTCATATTTATGTTAGAGTGTTTTGTTCGTCAGTTATTTCTGCATTCTCTTTTGTAAGACTGATAAGAGTTGTATCTCATTTTGTAGCAATGTTTGAACTGGTTTTTCTCTTATTTAAAGTGTGGACAGAATAAAGCTTCCTGTAATACTATGCCCTCATTACATTTTGACAAAAAAAAGTGATTGATGATACGATACGGTGGATATAAAATCATGTGTAACTCTGTCATGTCTAGAATTCTTGGAAAGAAAGAAGGGAATTGGTAAGACAGTGATAATAATTTCTCTTCATTCTCTTTCCCCCTTTTTCTCAAAGGCTCCCAATGGCAACGACAAGATAGGTAACTCTCCAATCTCATTGGACGATTTTGAATTGCTGAGGGTCATAGGTCGCGGAAGCTATGCCAAGGTGCTTCTAGTGGAATTGAAGGCGACAAGTCGTGTGTATGCCATGAAGGTAAGATCTGTTTCCGTATCAGAGACAAAGTTGTCTTTTCTTTGTGAACACCCTGTATCCCCCAAGTTTTGAAGCAGGGAAAAAAATACTCTAACATTTTTTGGGGCTACTTTACAAGCTTGCTTGCATAAAAATAACACTCTATGTTTTGTTTTGCATTGAACTCTATGCAATTTGGGGGGCTCTTTTATGCCTTTCAGGGACTCTATTTGGCATTTCGGGGGCTAATTTGCCCTGAGCCCCCGTGTATTTTTTCCCTGTTTTGAAGTTGAAGCAGGGGACCATGTATCTTGACAACAAAACTTTCCTCTAGACCCACTGTGGAAACAATTGAGTGTGGTGCTCTGTATAATCACACCGTTATAGAGACTGTAGCTGTTTGGGACATGTATTTTCATTTTAGGGCAAAGTACTAATAGTTCTAAAGGTCAATGATCCTATTGTATTAAAAAATGACCCCCCCCCCCCCCCAGTTACAGTGGTTATTTTTTTAATTTCCTGATTCCCTCTTTCAATTAAATGTAGGAAATACTCACTTCCTGTTAGTAATTGTTTAACAATCCATTCCAAAAGATATTTGATACAGTACCTTTTCCATGCAGTTACTAAGTGCTCCACATGTGTGGGTCACTTGAATAATAACATATCACTTCAAAAAGACCAGGAGGGGGGGGGGGGGGGTGTTTCACAAAGATCCTAAGTTGAACCTATCTTTAAGTTTGACTTATGATCTTTGTGAAACACCCCCAGGTGTGCCGATACAGTCCAGAATCCCTTGGAGAGATAAAGCCCAATCATATCCTGATCTCATATGATTGAGTAATGAAATAAAGAGAATCATCGTCATGGTAACCAATGTTAACTTTCTTTCTCTTTACCCAGGTGATCAAGAAAGAGCTTGTGACTGATGATGAGGACATAGACTGGGTCCAGACAGAGAAACATGTCTTTGAGACGGCTTCTAATCATCCATTCCTTGTAGGTCTCCACTCCTGCTTCCAGACGGTCAGCAGGTTGTTCTTTGTGATTGAGTTTGTGAGTGGAGGTGATCTCATGTTTCATATGCAGAGACAGCGACGCTTGCCAGAGGAACACGCTAGGTTCTACTCGTCAGAGATCAGTCTGGCTCTTAACTTCCTGCATGAAGGAGGTAAATCAAGATTCTTTGCTTACATTGTACAATTGAGCAGGTTCGTTTCATGACACAATAAAGGAGTGTCTATGTTGTAAAGGATGAACAATCGTAAGGGATTTTTGCTGGAAAGACTAGGAAATAGAAGTATAGTTTGGAATTAATTTTTGAAAGTTGAGCATTGAGTTTTCATTTTTCAAATTTGATGTTTCTGTAAGGTTAAGGATTTCCCTCTCCCTCTCGCCTTCTACTTCTGTCTCTGTTTGCTAGGTTTGTCTGTCTATCCCTCTTAATTCGCTTATCCCCCCCCCCCTTTTCCCCCTCCCCCTCTCTCTCTCTCTCTCTCTCTGTTATTCTCTTGTTCATTGTCACAAAATGTACAAGATTAGTTGAACCAGAAAAAGAAGAAGTTTCCTGAAGATGTATTAAAGTTGTCTTGTGTTTTTCCCATCAGGTGTGATCTATCGAGACTTGAAGCTTGACAATGTCTTACTGGATGCCGATGGTCATATCAAACTCACCGACTATGGCATGTGTAAAGAAGGACTCAGGCCAGGAGATACTACCAGTACATTCTGTGGTACACCCAACTACATCGCACCAGAGATACTGAGAGGGGAAGATTACGGTGAGGATGGGCTTGGGGAGTTGTTTTTCTCTCTTTGCATCACCCTCTTTATTCTACTCTATTCTACTGTGCAAATAGTACATTGGGGGAAGGAATTGTATTTACTAGATTATTGTGAGTAACATTAAAAATGCCCTCAATTCCGTACCTGTTTCCACAAGGAAGCGTGTTACATCTGATATCTCCAGATAACCATGTAGTGGTAGGAAATGTATGTAAACCGAGGGAGGATTGTGCTCGGGTCAACAGGAAATGACCTCTGACCCATGCAAAACATTTCCCACAAGGCCATAGGTGGTTTCCTTTCTGAACAGGAAAAGGCAGCTAGTTTTGATGCACTGATCTGGATGAACATTTTACATGTACTTTGGCATCCACTTAAACATATTACAGTTAAGGATGTTGTTGTAAGTTACACACCACACATGAGTAGGGTGGAGGATGGAGAAGAGTTTTGACCCTCTAAATACTGAAGAAGCACTTTAGATAGATGATAGATAAATAGCAAAGGCTGGGGCTGGGGCTGGTGATCAGACGTGAAGAGGAAGACCTGCGGTCAGATGGAGAGCCAGGAAGACGATCGCACCATGCCTAGTCTCCCTGCAGTCACTACCACACCTTCGGTGGCTTTTTATAGCTTCACCAAGGTGTGCTAGTGATGACAGGGGGATGGGAACAATCAGCTGCAGACTGGATCCAAGGCTATGTCCTTGTTGCACAGCATACCTTGTAAAACAGTGGAAATAGGAGAGTGAAGGAATAAGCAGGCCGAAAGTTATTGTAGTGAACAATGTATCAAGCAGTCAAATTCAGCCTTTGCATACTCGCATGGTCAAAAGGGGATCTGACACATGGTCCAAGCTTTTTGCCATCAAAGGGCATTGCAACTGGGTTTGGGGCTCGGTAATAGAGTTAGGAATAGTATAAACTGTATGGGGTTGAAGTTAAGATCTTGGATTTTAGAAGTAGTCTGTAGAGCATTGGTCACCAGTGTCTTGAAACCACTCACAAACATTTCTCATATAGAAAATGTTTACTCTGATTATAGGCATTCCAAACAATACTTCCTTCTTTTCCCCCTCTAAACTAGACGTTTTGTGCTTTTGATATTGTTATCATAATTTTGCTTTGTAATCATGTAATTGACCGACTCATTGACCGGTGTTTTATCTGTTTGTTATGACTCTAGATTTCAGTGTGGACTGGTGGGCTCTTGGAGTGCTTATGTTTGAGATGCTCGCTGGACGATCCCCGTTCGACATCGTCGGTAACGCTGACCATCCTGACCAGAACACTGAAGATTATCTATTCCAAGGTAAATTACAATTCTAGTCAGGTCAGGATTGAAGTCTGATGACTTCCATGAAAGTAAGCTCTCAAATGGTTTTGCAAGAAATATACAGGATACATGTATAATATCTGGCTTTATCGATAGCTCTGGTGCAGATAATATTCTGTGTAGGGCAAAACATGAATCTGAAAGATTATTTTCTCAAATGAATAAAGAAACTTCATGACGTGAAACTTGTTTTCATTTAATCACAGGAAAATCTATTTATCATTTTGGGCATATCTCAGGGAGTTAGTAAGTTTAGCAGATACAACTTTTATTAAAAATGATCAAACAAACCCTTGCGGGTAAGGGACTTCACCTTTTGAAATAGTTATTACAGCTGTGTGAAATGTAAATTGGCATATGTTGATGGAAGATTGAATTGTATTCCTGCTTTCTATATGTCACTGAGGGTATCATGTACTTCGCTAATTACTCATTTATTTGTTTGTTGATTTTTGTTGTTTTATTTGTTTAACATTTCTCATCAATTCTATAATTGTTTTCTTTTAGTTATCCTTGAGAAGCCTATTAGGATACCCAGGTCTCTGTCTGTCAAGGCTGCATCAGTACTCAAAGGATTCCTTAATAAGGTAAGCAATCAAATAAAATGGGAGGAATATGTCAAGATATTGAGAGGAGAGGAGGGGTAATGTGAAGAAAGTTTAAATTCAGTGAGGAGAAAGAGCCTTTGATGGATAATATACATACATAAAGACAAGTGTTCAAGGATTTAGTTATTGATAAAAAGAACGAAAAAGAACCTGAATAGAACAAAGAGTGAAGGAAAGACTGTTGCATTTTCATTTCAATGTGAATGACAAGTTTAAGGTCAAGTCTATTTGCTGGGAAAGCCACTTTAGTGGATAACAATAACATCAAGTATGAAACAAGCAATTCGGGAAATGGTTGTGAGAGAGAGAGAAAAAGAAGAGAAAGAAAGACAGTGATATTTCTAGTTCTAATTCAAGTTCAAGTTCAAGTTCAATCTATTTGAATAACAAATACTCACACAAAAAAAGCCCATTACAATTATTGACCTTTGATAGATGGATATACATTATTTAGTGTAGTCTTGATTCATGACTCATCAGTTTATCGTCCCTCTGTATCTTCTTCACAGAACCCAATAGAGCGTTTAGGATGCCATCCTCAGACTGGGTTCGGTGACATCACAGGGCATCCTTTCTTCAAGACTATAGACTGGGATAGGGTGAGTACACTTACAAATATTTGATACAAAATTATTGCAAACTTTTCCCCCAAATGTTGCATTGCCTTTAACAGAAATAATGCTCTAAATATGTATGAGGCTGTTGTAATTTCTGCTACATCTAGTTTGTTAATTCTTGTAGATATGATTATTGTCAATGTATTCAAAGAAATGTTTACTCTTGAGGAATTGGCAGATCAAAACTATTACAAATGTCCACGAAAAGGCAATATGATTCTAATTAAATCTGTATGCTTGAGTATACTTGCTTCCATTGGTCCTTGTATTTTTGAAGATTGTTATGGAGTTATTAGCTCCATGGTGCTATATCAGGGAGGCTAGATTTAAAGCTTTCGCACAATTTTTAAGGCCTGGAACTTCTTTGTGTCAAGTTTCTAAAGCCTTTATATTTATAGAATATACAGTGAGGGACACCACAGAGTAAAACCAACTGGTATCCTTGTAATATACCTTTGAGATGTCTTGCTACCGGTAGTCAGAAACCAACTGGTATCCTTGTAATATACCTTTTAGATGTCTTGCTACCGGTAGTCAGAAACCAACTGGTATCCTTGTAATATACCTTTTAGATAGATGTCTTGCTACCGGTAGTCAGAAACCAACTGGTATCCTTGTAATATACCTTTTAGATGTCTTGCTACCGGTAGTCAGAAACCAACTGGTATCCTTGTAATATACCTTTTAGATGTCTTGCTACCGGTAGTCAGAAACCAACTGGTATCCTTGTAATATACCTTTTAGATGTCTTGCTACCGGTAGTCAGAAACCAACTGGTATCCTTGTAATATACCTTTTAGATGTCTTGCTACCGGTAGTCAGAAACCAACTGGTATCCTTGTAATATACCTTTTAGATGTCTTGCTACCGGTAGTCAGAAACCAACTGGTATCCTTGTAATATACCATTTAGATGTCTTGCTACCGGTAGTCAGAAACCAACTGGTATCCTTGTAATATACCTTTTAGATGTCTTGCTACCGGTAGTCAGAAACCAACTGGTATCCTTGTAATATACCTTTTAGATGTCTTGCTACCGGTAGTCAGAAACCAACTGGTATCCTTGTTATATACCTTTTAGATGTCTTGCTACCGGTAGTCAGAAACCAACTGGTATCCTTGTAATATACCTTTTAGATGTCTTGCTACCGGTAGTCAGAAACCAACTGGTATCCTTGTAATATACCTTTTAGATGTCTTGCTACCGGTAGTCAGAAACCAACTGGTATCCTTGTAATATACCTTTTAGATGTCTTGCTACCGGTAGTCAGAAACCAACTGGTATCCTTGTAATATACCTTTTAGATGTCTTGCTACCGGTAGTCAGAAACCAACTGGTATCCTTGTAATATACCTTTTAGATGTCTTGCTACCGGTAGTCAGAAACCAACTGGTATCCTTGTAATATACCTTTTAGATGTCTTGCTACCGGTAGTCAGAAACCAACTGGTATCCTTGTAATATACCTTTTAGATGTCTTGCTACCGGTAGTCAGAAACCAACTGGTATCCTTGTAATATACCTTTTAGATGTCTTGCTACCGGTAGTCAGAAACCAACTGGTATCCTTGTAATATACCTTTTAGATGTCTTGCTACCGGTAGTCAGAAAAAGCTGCTTGCCTTCTGCAGCATCTTATTAATTATGCTGTTAAAGGGATCCGGTAACTTTATCTTAGATCCTTTAAAAAAAATCCTTGATTTAGCTCATGCTGCAATGATAATTATTAACCTTAAGGGTAGTCAGGAACCTCATGACTTTTACAAGTCGATCGCCTGTCTGATTATCAAGATATTTATGATTGAAAATCGAAATCAAATTTTGCGTTTGCCAAACGGTTTTCATGAAACTACAGTCTATTGGGAAAACGAGTATGGTAAAACCGGTCACTCAAAGGTTTTTACCTTTTTGAGGCACTTCTTGATCATTTTGAAGCACAATTTTTTTAGGGCTTCAATATAACACCATAACACAGACACTGATAACACGTAGGGCCGTGCATCTCAGATTTAACATTGTTAAACGATCCCTTTAACGTGTCTTTTCTTTTATCCGTCCATCAGATTGAGTCTCGTCAAGTGACACCACCCTACAAGCCACACCTTCAGAGTGACCGCGACCTAGAACATTTTGACCCTCAGTTCACAGAAGAGCCGATACAACTGACCCCTGATGACCCGTAAGTCTCTTTCTCTCTCTCTCTCTATCTCTCTCTCTCTCTCTCTCTCTCTCCCTCTCTCTCTTTTTCTCTCACCATCAGAAATGTAGCCAGGTATTTCTAAAGATGACATTACAAATATTTCAGCATCCATTAATAATGTTATGATTCCCATGAATCGTATCCATTTTGTCATATTTAAATTGAAATCTGAGGCAACTAGCATATGTACCGTACCTGAATTTTACATACAGAGTGATGTCCTTTTTTTTTAAAACAATTCAAATTTTATTCTATTGTTTTGCATATACAATTATAGTCAAATATAGTCAATTATTAATGTTTAATCATTTATTTCTCATTCTCTTCCCATTTCTTTCTCACTCTCTCTCTCTCTCTCTCTCTATTCCCTATCCTCTTCTATTTTCCCTCCCTGTATCTTTCATATTTGCTATTATACAGGGGTGTTCTAAGTCAGATAGACCAAGGAGAGTTTGAGGGCTTCGAGTACATCAACCCTCTACTAATGTCCGGCGAAGAATGTGTGTGATCTTTGTGTTCGTCATCCTTCTTTACTCCAATAATTTATTTGCACCTTGAAAGATGATGTTAGTCGTTGTTGCCAGCTGTTTGTATGTCAAATAAAAATGGGAGAGTATTATATCTAAAATTGAAATGAATGTTAAGAGAAAGTGCTTACGTACAGAGCTTGCAATGGTATAGAAATGCATTTGAATCTATAAAATTATCAACAGTATGTATTAGTTTGTGGTCAATATGTACGCTGTATGAGATTGATAAATGTTGGCAAGAGCATGAATGAGCTTGCCACAAACAAATGCAAGAAGTACTGATGTGAGTGTTGGATTTGCAGTGAAGTAAGGAGAGCTATAGGGCCTTCAAATGTTGTTGTGCATCATTTTCCCTTAGCCAGAAAAAAGACCAAAGAAAAAAAGTATTGTATTCAAATGCAGAAGGATATGAAAGTGGCTGTTTCTGGGTGGGAATTGAACCATGGACCTTATGGTTTGTGAACCTGGTGGTACAAACCACTGAGCCACACCCCTTTCTGATGGTATGATTTGATTACAGTTGGATTTGAGATGTGCTGAGGAAGTTTGTAGATTCTAATATTTAAGAAATGGATGTTCTTGTGAAATTCAGCCCTATACGAGTGTATGGTATGCAAAACACAAGAACAAAGTGTGTGGGCACGGCTGTAATTGTTTCTGTGTGTATACAATGATATGATAAATATTTGAATATAGCCATGTAAAAATATGTATGCAAAGTGATGTGCAGTCAAACAAGTTGATGTGACTCCACATGAACGTCACAAGTAGGAAAGAGAACGTAAACAATCAGATGGGTTGCTAAAACTGTGCTGCAACTCCAGCAAAAAGACGATTTGAAGAGAAAGTGATTGTGAAACTGTGGAACTAGAATTGTGTTATATTCTTGCAGCAGTTCATGTGCATCATAACACTGTTTGGTAAGGCTGTTGTATGAGACTAGTCTCTTTCAGTGTGAAACCGTCGATATATGCCTTATATTTATGCTCCTGGTTTTGTCATTTTTTGTCTCTTTCTTATTGGAGATGTAAAGTGTTCTTTATAGTCTGGAAATTGTGATTGTTTTGAGATAAACAGAAATAGAAGCAAATAAAAGCTTCAACAATAAATAAACAACTTATGCTCTTGAAAGATTGAATGTGGACTTGAAAAAAAAGAATTTGTAAATTTAAAGGAGGCTTTTGAATTATTAAGAATCACATATTTTCAAATCATTAACAAATAGCCAAAATGGAAGAAAGATGGTTCATAAATTGTATCTTTGGTGTTTCAAAAGTTAAAGATGTATTACAAACTTCAATATCTACATCATCAGTTTTTGTGACTACATTTCAAACAAATAAGCCAAATTAAGGCGGCAAAACAGAGCGAAGACTCGCAGTATGTGAACAAGTGAAAATGAAGGAAGCCTTGTATAAATCTTATTCATGAAAGCTTTATCGAGTACATCGTGGCAGTTCAGTGTTGTGTGAAATCATAATAGTGAATTTGTGACAAAATATACCTGTGGAAAGAAGAACAAAACGGCCTGCTTTAATATGCTTGAAGTATTTGATTGTGCCTAGATAATTCATTTTTTATTTTACAAATGCCTTATAGAGCTGAGCGCTTTCAAATGCTTATCATAGTAATTGTCTGCAGTATAAGTGCTTCTGGAAACAGTATAAGTGGTGTGAATTTTATAACAGTCCCATGTGCATGTTCTAGATGTTGGAAAGTAATAATACATGAATGTTTGGTTGATAAGATTTAACAAAAAATCCATTTCATTATATACTGATTGACTCGATTAGTTGACAAAATGACGCACTCCTAATGTATTTCAATCCTATTTGGAATAAGAGAGACAGTTTGCATATTTAGAGTATCAATTTAAAGTTTCAATTCACATATGTTATGAGACTGTCTTTCTTGACACTTATCATCCTCTCCAGATTTCTCATTTAAAAATGTTCATTCATCAGATAAATTTGATTTCTCTCTTTGGATTCTTTGCATATGAGATCAAACTCATTCCATTGGGATAAGAATAAGACATACCCAATAATAATATCTCCACAATGATATGCATTTCCAGTGTTATGAGCAACAGTACTACCAACTGATTCCTGTATTCTACAACCATTTCTTTTTTGTTTGATTTTTATATTATTATTATTGTGGTTATAATTCCTTTAAAAACTTCTGTAAGTGACTTTGTTCATGCTATTTGCATTCACCTATAAATTGCCTTAACTTGTGCTCAAATATTATTATGTTCTTGCTCTCTGCTTCTGATTTTGCTAGAACATATATTAATACTATGGTAACTTACTGGGGTCATTCACAATGCCCTATTATCAAACAAGAAAAATAATTTTGTCTCAGAATGGAATTGTATTTACAAATACCTCATTGTAGCTAGTGATTTGTGAGTTAATTAATATATGTATTCTTTCCATGACATAATACATACAATATTCATAGGTATAAGTAGTCCTACATGTGTATACATAAATTAAAACAATTATGGAATTTAGTATTCCTATTTTGTTGAAGAAACTTTGGGAACTTGTTACCATTAAAAAAGCAAGTAATTTGTACATCATAACATCCATAGGTCATATCAAAGCAATTTGTTTATTTGGATTAATTTATGATTTCATAGATAGATCATATTACAATTATTTATATTTCTTTTTTTTTTCTTTTTCAAACAAATTCAACTCCCTAAGATGTTAATGGAACATTCCAATTTCAAACCATATGATGTACATAACAGGACTCTTCCATTATCACTGAAGGGCTGGTCACAAAAATAATCTTCCTCGTGTACTTCAATGTTTGTGTTCTCTTTGCTATCCTATAGGCAATTGTAATTTTATGTACATATTTTGTTTATATTTACTCTTGTAATGTATATTTCATTATGTCAGATATTTTGTATTCAGTAATGCTGACTATATGTAATAATATTATATGTTATCATTTCTTTAGTGCACTTATAAGATTATGCAATCTTAGATTTCCTTTTTCACCCAATGTGGAACTTTGAACAAATTCTTTTATTTTCCCTTTTGAAAATCCTCTACCTTTTTATATCTTTTCTTTGTTAATATGCACCATACAAAAATCTTGCCGCTTTTTCTCTCTTTCTGTCCTTCTCCCCTTTCATTTCTTTCTCTCTTTCGATTCGGGTAAGATTGAATAGTGAACCCAACATTTTTAAAGTATTGATCAGAAAATGAAGCATTACTTAAATGAACTAACTTATAGGCCTTCACGTAGGGTGAATAGAGATGGTTATTGAGCAATGTGTTGAAGACAATAAATTACCCTTACGAGAATGGGTTACGAGAATGATTTCCAAGGCAGACATTGGTGTATTGAATTGTTTTCTAAAATGTCGAGTTGTGACTGAAATTTTGTGTTGGCTTTTATTGGCAATCAAATTCATGGATTTATAGATGTTGTGGAGAGCTTGATAATGATTATGTTGATAATGATTATGTTGATGATGATGGTGATTATTTAGATGATGGTGATGTGATGATGATGATGGGATGGTGATTATGTTGATGATGATGGTGATTATGTTGATGATGATGGTAATGATAATAATGGTGATGAAGATGAGTATCTTTTTGTAGTAAATTCCTTGATGGTAGGTATTGATGACAATGAGTAATGGTGTATAGGTCATAAAAGCTATAGTCTGTGATGAGTGTAGTGATGATGATGGTGGTGATGACGATGATGATGATTATGTTGATGACAAGGGTAGAAATTATGATGGTGGTGGTGGTTGGGGTGGTGATGATAACTAGGCAAAGGGAGCGCACTGGGGTGGGGGATAGGGGGGGCACAGTGCCCCTTCCCCAAATTTCAGCAAGTATCTCATTAGTCCCCCTTTTTACTTCAGATAAGTGCCCTATTTCTTTCTATAAGCCCCTTCCCTCTTATCATAAGTGCTCCTTTTCACCTCTGATAGGTGACCTTTTATTTTGACAAATGCCCCTTTTCACCTTCTTAATATGAGCCCCTTTCAGGTGCGAGAAATATCCCCTTTTTATCTCTGATAAGATGCTCTTTATACTTTTACACATGAATTGAATTGAATTGATTTATTGTCCATAACAAATGGAAATTCGTTGTTCACTGGTACATGTGTGTTACAAAGAAATGTACAAAATTATACAGATTATAAAACATAATAACAACATAACATCAATGGTGTTTCATCTAAGAATACAATGTGATTACTTGCATAGGAATGGAGGAAAGCAATAAAAAAGGGTACAATGTCTACATTGCTTGCCCTCGTTTTACCATACTGTTGAACATGTGAATCGAATCCGGCACAAATGAACGTCTGAAGCGTTCCCGCCTAGTGCGGGGAACGTAGAGGCGAATTCCTGATCGGTTAGCATTATGGAACAAAGGATGTGATGGGTCTTTCATAATACGTGTTACCTTCAGCAATGTACGATCAACATATATATTTTCTAAACTGGGCAATTCCAAACATGCCCCTTTTCCTCTCTAATAAGTGCCCTTTTCCATCTGATAAGTGCCCCTTTACCTTTTATAACAACGATTCCTTTCCCTTTATTATAAATGTCCCTTTACACCTCTAATAAGTGCCCCTATCCAAATCTGATAGGTGCCCATTTCACTTTGACAAGGGCCCCTTTTTCTTTAATAAGTGCATTTTCAATTATGAGAAAGTGCCCCTTTCATCTTTGATAAGTGCCCCTTTTTAGGTATGATAAATACCCATTTTCCCCTCTGATAAGTGCTCCTTTTATTTTGACAGGTGCACTTCTCCCTTCTGATAAGAGCCCATTTTTACTTTCTAATAAGTGCCCCTTCCCTTTCTTATAATGTTCCTTTTTCGCCTCTGTTACTTGTTACTTGCTCTTGTTACTTCTGATGTAATTGCCCTTTGATAAGTACCCTTTTGTACCTGTATTTCCACCGTCCCTTACAAATTGTGCCCTTTTGCAGTCATCCAAAGTGCCATATGTAACTTCTCAATGCAGGGTAATAAATCGCTCAAAGTTCAAGAATATACAGGTCTATACTTTATAGGAGTTTTCACACCCGAGGAAAAACTGCATGTACATTTTCAAATGTCATTCATGTTTAATAAAAAAAGACTGAGATATAAGTACTAAACGTGCTATTTGACAAGATGTTGCCACCATCCCTCATCTCATAGCCCCCTAACATGTGCCCCCCCCCCCTTATAAAAAAAGTACCATGGTAACCATGTTTTTTTGTCCAAATTACTATCCACCATGGTTACCATGGTATCAAACAATGATAAACATAGGGTCATCAAACGATGTATTTCAGTGTTTGATACCATGATTACTATGGTTACCATGGTGGATGGTAATTTGGAGAAGAAAAAAACATGGTTACCATGGTACTTTTTTATAAGGGCTTAAACGAATAGTAACTGTGAGCATTTTTTATTCAACTTTTCTTTTACACTCGATCTCTCCGTTTTCTCACATTGATAGTTTATCTCATGAAGTAACATATCGGATGTGTCAATTCTTTCATTTCGAGATTGTGCTTTAAAGGGATCCGGTAACCTTGTCTCAGATTCTGAAACAAAATCCTGGATTTAGCTCATGCTGCAATGATAATTATAAACCTTTAGGTCAATCAGGAACCCCATGACTTTTACAAGCCGATCGCCGACCGTATATTACAAGGATAACAATAAATAAAACAAATAACCAATAAATTAGTCATCAATTAATCATTCAACTAAGTAACTAACTTATAACAAAGTTATATATAACTTTTAGAACCTGGAACATCTAGTTCCGTATTTATTTATAAGGAAGGTTTTTTTTGTTTTCATAGGTTTTTATTCGTTTCTCTCAAAGAAAAATTGTACATTTATAACATTGGATACAAAATAACAAAATAATTTAACATAGGTTTTTATAAATTGCCAATGATCTTTTACATTTACATACAAAAGTTACACCTCTTCATTTTCCTTTAGAGACAAACAAAATTATATATATATATAAAAAGAGAAAAGCTACAAAACACCTACTACCCCCCGCCCCACACAACATTTAAACACATAACAAGTACAACAGTATACAAAACACACACCAAACAGAAAAAAAAAAAAAAAAAAAAAAAAAAAAAAGGAGAGAAGAGAGGAGGGCCAGGAAGTTGTATATTGAGAAGAAAAAAAAAAAAAAAAAAAAAAAAAAAATGAAAACATTTATTCTAAACTTTCCAAAGCTTCCCATTTCCTTAAATGAATTGAAAGTGTGTCTCTTTCCATTGAAAGTTTTTTCTCTTCATTTCTATTTTCCAACAATCTATATTCTATTTCTTTTGCTTTTGGAGGGCTTCCCTTCTCTCTACTATGGAAAATCATATATTTAATCAAAATCAAAATGTGGTTCAATAATTGCTCTGCTTTAATAGTAGTGTCATCTATTCCTATATGAATTTGTTTCCAGGATAATTTCTTCAGAATTGGTAAATTAAATCTCCACATTTCCCCCAGACTTCCTTTATTGTATTACATTCAAAGAATACATGTTGATAAGTTTCTTCAAAACTTTTGCAAAATGAGCACAAACCATTTTCATGGACCCTGAATCTATGTAAATGATGATTTGTATATAAAATATTATGCAATAGTTTGAACTGAAATTCTCGCAGTTTACTACTTAAGGTACACATCCTTGGTTGAACATATATCTTTTCTACTTCTTTTCTTGGAATATTGTAAAGTGTCATTAAATTGCCGCCTGCCGAGTTTGTTTCTACATTCTTTTTAATTTGACTCTTGTATACCATTTTTGCAGTTAAATCTTCAAATGTAAACACTTTCTTTGAAAAAATAAATTCTAAACTAAAGCCAGTGTGAATTGACTTTCTTAAAGGTTGAACATTTTGTTTCCATTCATAAGGGGCTACTTTATACATTTTGTTTACTTTATCAATTTCCACTCTGCTCAAACCTAACATTATAAAATGAGCTTCAGGTTTCAATTCTCCATTTTCTTCACAAATGTGATGAAGTCGATATATATTTTTTAAAAACAAAGTTTCCTCAAATAAGGTTTGACCTTCTAGTTGAATAAAATTATTATTATACAATATTTCATTCCCTTTGTATCTCTCTTCTGTTTTAACATATTCTTTCATATCTATCCATGCTTTCAGAAGATTCTGATAAAAGGAAGGTAACATAAGTTTCACTGTATCTCTCCAATAATTGCAATAAAATATTAAATTACCTCCTATCGGTCTCATTAAATATTTAAAACATTGTTTCCATTTGATATCATGAGTTCCTGTTACAAGCCTTTTTATCCACATTATTCTTTGTGCTTTTACAAACAACCTAAAATTCATCATTTTGAGCCCACCCTGCTGATAGTCTAACATCATTGTATTTCTTTTAATTTTATCTTTACCTCTCCACAAGAAATCAAAACATATTACTTCCATTTCTTTGTATACCCACTCTGGAACTGGCATTAGTGATGTTACATATGTCAATTAAGAGTATCCATATACTTTCATCAATTGAATTTTACCCATTAAAGTTAGGTCACGCTGTTTCCACCACGTCAGTAGTTTTTTAATTTTGCTCAATATTTCTTTATAATTCATTTTTTCCTTTGTATCTACATGAACTGAAAAATAAACACCTAATATTTTAACAGCATCTACGAGTTTCCCAAACGGAAATGTATTATTAGACACCTGTGGGCCCAGGGGCAGAATATATGTCTTATCCTTGTTTAACTTTAATCCTGATATTTTATAAAAACCTTCTAAAATGTGTTCTATTTCCTTAACTGAACTCATATCTTTGATGAAGAGTGTTATATCATCAGCATACAATACTTGCTTTATTTCTGTATTTCCAAAACAAATTCCTTTTATCAATTGATTATTTCTAATCATATGAGCTAAATTTTCAATGCATAAAATGAACAAGTATGGAGATAATGGGTCTCCTTGTCTAATTCCTCTTTCAACCTTAAAATAACCTGTTGATGCGTTTCCATTTATAACGCAACTTTCAGTATTAGTATAAAGTATATTCACCCATTTACAAAACAATGGTCCAAACCCAAATGAATTTAAAACTTTGTATAAAAAAAAATGAGAAACGGAGTCGAATGCCTTTTCAAAATCTAAGGCCATCAAAAAAGCATTTTCCTTATAAAAAGAAGTATGAAAAATTCAAGTCATCGAACACTGTTACGTTCTGAACTACGCTTCCGATTTATTCTAAACTCATCAAAAACATCATGTTTGGTTAGAAGGACGGAGTTAAAATTCTAACAATGCCAATGGCTATCGTTTAAAAAATAAAACATCATTTTATTGCAAGAAATTTTGTTAACCTCTGAGCTAGAAACATCATTTAAATCAGAATGTGGCGATCTTTCTTTCTTCAATCATGGAACTAACGTGACTCTAAAGACGTTGTAATTATAATCAGGATAAAAAATGATATACAAATACTTTATAGTTTTGTAAATTTTGATAGAAGAGCTGTTGCTGTTATATTTAGATACAGAAGGAAGATATGCTTTGTGCTAAATGTATATGCTCCGACTGTAAAATCAGAAAAAAAAACTGGATAAAAAGTATTAAGCACAAAGACGATTTACTTATATTTAGAGGTGCAGGATTGGGACTGTGTAAAGAATCCTCAGTTTGATACCCGAGGCTGGTCACAGGCAGGCACGTACGCAGAGGGGGGTTTCGGGGTTCGACCCCCCCTCATTTGTTTTGTTTTTTGTGTGTGTGTCTGCGTGTTTTGGAGTAAACCCCCCCTCCCCCCCCCCCTCATTTTTGTTTTAATTAAAAAAAAAAAAATGCTCTTACCTCCCCCCCCCCCCCCCCCCCCGCTTATTCAGCGGCTGGCTGAGTCGTTGCAAAGTTTTCGGCGCGATTTTCAAATTTACCCCCCCCCCCCCCCCCCTTTGAAAAAATCCTGCGTACGCGCCTGGTGCACATGTATACAAACCAATTAAGTGGTTACAAAAAATTCAAGCTGATTGGGGTATGGCGGAAAATGAACGCACAAGGAAAGCAATTTACATGGCGGCAACTATCGTTAGGAATCTATTCTAGACTCGATTATTGGCTTATTTCATCGTCACTGTATTGTTATGTCCAGAATACCGATATTAAACCTGCCATCAAATGTGATCATTGTGCTGTATCATTAATATTGAAAACAGATAGCGTTGAAAGTGGGAAAGGTCTTTGGAAGTTTAATTATATATGTGACATTGATTCTAAGAACACAATTAAAAACATCATACAAGCTCTAACGTCTAACCATAATCGAATGAATGCAAGAACTAAATGGGATATGTGTAAAATAAAAATACGAGAATTTGAAATGAAGTTTCTCTAAACAGAGGAAGAAGGAAAAATCCAAATTGTATAAGAAAATGTATAATAAATATACAGAGGTTTGCGGAAAAGTTGACAGTAACCATACTTAGAAGATAAAGACAGAATGGCAAAAGTAAAGAAAGACATTGATAAATGGCACATACATTTATGTAAAGGTACATTTATTAGATTTCGAGAACGGTGGATGGAATATTGAATAATAATAATAATAATAATAACAATAATAATAATAATTCAATTCCATTATAGTGCATATTTAGTAATTTTCTTTATGCGCTTAGATACGAGAGAGAGAGAGAGAGAGAGAGAGAGGGAGAGAGAGAGAGAGAAAGAAGAGGAAAGACATGAAAAATATTGAGCTTTCCCTGTTTATCACTTACAATAATTATCAAATCAATTACAAAATTTAAATGTTTACTTTATGATTTAAGATTGATCGAAGTAGATATGTTTTAAGCCTGATTTAATCTGACGCAGTGAAGGACAACGTTTTAGAGACTCTGGGAGATTGTCCCATAGATCTGGTATGGCATACTGAAAAGCAAGGTGCCCATATATTTTGGGTAGATTTAATAAATGTTTTGAAGATGAATAGAGATTGCGAGTTGGTCGATGACTTGAAATACTATTTTGCAAATACATGGGAGCATCAATGTGTTTATAATTATATGCAATATTAATGTTAAGAGTTTCAAAACGATTCTATCTCTTACAGTAGCCAATGTAAATCATACAACACAGAAGTAATGTGATTTCGTTAACGTTTTTTGTGAGACAAGTCTAGCTGCAGAATTTTGTACTCTAATTTGGACCTTATTGAGAGACTCTGGCAAACCAAACAACAAACTGTTACAATTGTCGATACGTGAACTAGTTTTTCTGTTGTGGCTTGATCAAGGTAATGCTACGGTCACAAAGGTTCGTACGAACGATAATTTCGTACGGATCTCCCTGTTTTTCCATTGTCTTCCCGAATTTCCATTGTCTGAAAATCTTTCGTACGGCGTTCGTAGCAGTTCGTAATGGCATTTGTGACCGAGGCATAACGTCTCCGTTTAAGCTGTCCAAAATATTGAGAACATGTCTTCCGCATTTAAGTAGGCGATCCCGCCCTTCCAATGATCCCCTTACACCACACCGCCTCTTTAGATTATGTTGTCTTTTCCTCTTGTCATATTCCTTGCATGCTTTACCAAATAAACAGGAATAAATGTGCATTCTATCGCGCAGTATGATCATGTCAAATAGTGGTTACGTAATAATCAATAGGACGCTGACGTAAATTAAGAAACCAGGTTAATTCAAAGGACATTTTAGCAAACAAATGGAACCTAGTACCGAAAATGTGACGTTATAAATTTTTTTTTTTTTTTAGAATTTCTCAATTTTGTCTTCATTTTCCGAAAGAGCATAACAAATAATGAAGACAAAAAATTGAGAAATTCTAAAATTAGATTTTAGATGACGTCACACTTCACTACTCTATAGGGAGGTACACATTATCACTTTTGTGACAGAAAGTGTCGATGTCTTTCAAAGAGAGAAAAATATTCCAACATGATAATAAGGAAACAAAGATGAAAAGAAAAGGTACTTTTTACTGGTTTATGATGACATGATGGTGAAATGCAGGTACAAAGTGGTACCAGTAAGGGGCTCTAGACCGTGTAGGGGGCTCAAGCCACCCCCAAAACAACTCTTCAACCCCTCCCCCTAAAGATCGCATCCTAATATTCTTTGAAAAGCGCATGTATATGATAGGATTGAAACGTGTCGGTCATTGTTTGTTTGGTAGCATTTCATAATTTTAGGCACATCATTTATTGCTGTTCGATTGTAAAACTTATCATGCATATAAGCGGTTCGCCTAGCTCGAATGTCCACGGTTTAACCTTACAAATGTCAACCTGTCAGCTAGTGTCGGTTGTTTTATTTGATATATTTGTTGTTTTATATAACCGAGCATGTTATGTCCTCTACATAATATTATCCCTCTCTCGAACTCCCAAACAAACACAAAGTTTTACCCGGCAAGTTCTTTTAATCCATAGCAGTTTTGGGGTCACAATCTACTAACCAATCAATCAACCAATCGACCAATGGCTCAACCGACCAACCAATGAATCAATCAATCTATCAATTAGTCAACTAACCAATCAACCAATCAATGATGATATTTTTCAATATCTATAAATCACTTATCACGAAAGCGTTCAACCACCGAATTAATCATGTAACCACAAACCAACTAATCATTTAATCAGTGATGTCATCCATTTATCAATCCCTTGATCATAAAAAAAATCAATCAATCACTCAATATATCATTTAAAAAAGCAATCGATTCAGCGGCGGATACAGGATTTTCCAAAAATAGGGGGGGGGGCGAAGCCAACTTGTACGCTCTCGAGTTTTATCGATTCGATCAGAACCTTCAAGAGACAATGTAGCCGTCTTGACCAATAGAAACACACACTCTGTCATAAGGACAATTTTATACAACAAATGGTTGTCTTGGGAACCACTTCTATCTTTACGGATGGGTCCAGGGGCACGTCTTTGGGCTCCTTGTGGGTTACTGGGGCAGAGCTCCCGGACGCCTCAATAATGCCTATTGCTTCTTATTTAATCAATATTTCTCTCTCTCTCTCTCTCTCTCACACACTCTCTCCTAAAAATAATTCCGTCATACGTGTATTTATAGAAGAAAATGTCGTCTTGGATGGGATCCAGGGGTCGCCTTAGAGCCGCTATAAGGGGTCCAGGGGCAGAACCCCCGGACGCTTTCGAGTTTAAGCAATTCGGAACCTTCAAGATAGCCGTCTTGAGCGATAGAAAGCCTAATCTATGCCTTTAAATTTACATATTTCTCCATTTCGTTGGAAATCAAATCTCTCTCTCTCACTTTCACTTTTCTTTCCTTTTATTTTGATTTCATTCAATAACAAAACAATACAAATAATTCTTCAAAATACAATTTACAAAATACACACACACACACACACTCTCTCTCTCTCTCTCTCTGTCCTAAGGACAATTTTATAGAACAAAGGTTTGTCTTGTAAACCCTATCTAGCTTTAGGGCCTAACTTTGTCGGGTTGCAGGGGCAGAGCCCACAGTTCACCTTTTTTCTCAAATTTCTTTCAAAGATAATGCCTATACAGTTTTTTAAAAAAAAAAGGGCAAAATATTCAGCGAGGGAAAATAGGTTTTGTACATTCATTTTCGTTTATTCATTTATGAATTTATTTATGCATGTAACCACTCATTCTTTCTCTCAATCGATCATTCATAATAGGAAGGAATTCATTGAATGCTGTGAGCGCCGAAAACGGCTGCCTAGCAGAGCCGGGGTAATAGTTGGAGCGCCTTGAGCACCATGCATGGTGGATATGTGCGCTATATAAATATCCAATATTATTATTATTATTATTAATATTATTATTATTTATTAATTCATTCAAGGGGAGTGTAAACAAAGTTTGGATGTGAACTCATTCAGCTATAAAATATCAAACTTTGCACTTTTGCAGAAGTAAAACATAAGCATTCCAAGAATTTAATATTTGATCAATATTCCGTGATACTGTTTTTTTGTTTGTTGTTGTTGCTATGATAATCGGTTGCATTTAGCCTCTTGTATACCTTTTGATGTTCAGTATCAAGCCCTATCTTGGGCTTGTCAGGTCCGTGCGGATATCGAGGCTACAGCCCATAGGACCGATTCCCCGCGACACCGACAGGCATCGTTTTATCATTCTGTGGGTCCTCATACAACTTTTGTAAAGGGTTTCTAGTTTCAAGTTTATTTGTTCCACATTTTTACAAAAACTCTAGACATAGCCTACATATAAAATAAAAATTATACAATACATGTAGGATATAATTATGAGCACGTCTCAATGATTCTTAATTGATATAATAGATTGAGTAAAAATGCGAGAAACCTATCAAAAGACGGACGTTAATTATCGGTCTCGTGGGCCGTCGGTCCCCTTATCTTGTGGACTGTTTTTCACGAGGCTTTACATATCGTAAAGGCTTTCATATTTTAATTTAATATGCTGAGAAATTAATTGATCATCGCGGCAGTTTCGCTGATCCGCTTTCTCTAACTTCATCGTGTTGATGCCCACGGAGGCGAGTTACCGCATGACGTCATCGTAGTCTTCTTCCGACATCATCCGATCACGGGCGATGATCCATGTGTTTTGGACGTTGATGAGGCCTAGTAAATACTCTTTGCAGACGTAATTGATGCTGTACCTAATATTAATAAAACAATGTTATTTCTTATGCCCGTATATCATCTACGCTGCAGTTCGGCGTTCATTAAGCCTACAAATGATTTAGTGATATTCCTTATATTGCCATTAAACAAGAGATCCATGAAATTTGTTCTGGGTTTCTTTCTAAAAATCTGTACAATTATGTAAAGTGAAGAGAGGTGTATACTTAGTAAACCTATATTCCATTCAGATACATTGTAGATTTTCACCACATGCGAGTAAACCCTGCCGGACGCATCGATTCCCGAGTCGTTGCTGAGCAAATAGCCATCCATCACAGTATAGTATTCCGTTTCGCATCGTAAACCTTGTTCGGCGGAGGTGTAGAACCTGGCGATTTCGTACCAGCGCCCGGCGTAGCGGTGGACATCGAAATCGTCGACGGGTCGGACGTCGGGGCATCGGCCGAAGCCGAAGACCTGCGGTGAGGAATACACGGCTAAGGTGAGAAAGATGAGAGCGACGATGACTCGCATGATGTATGTGACTGTCTTGAGTATACTATAACCGTGTAATTAAAAAGAAAAACGAGAGCGGAGGTCCAGAGATAGGCCTATAGATAAAACTACGATGTCATAACACAACTCATCGCTGAAATTCGCTCCGTCTGTAATCACAACACACGAAACCCGTTTTAGCCTTGTATATCACAACACAAAATGCTTATTTCCACCTGAATACACTTCCACTGTAATGTTGCATAATATAATAAAACATCTTAGATGTCCATTCATAATCACTGACCGATCGTACTTTTTGTATATACGATCGAGGTCACAGAGAGCAAAACCCGTGGCGACTCGGGAGGGGTAGTTGGGATGTGACCCCCCCCCCCCCAAAAAAAAAAAAAAAAACACACACACACACACAACAACACTCTGATGACTTTTTATTTCTTGTTTGAAAAATGTCAGCCACCTTATCCAAAAATGTGGTCCTAACACCCCATTTAATTATAGCTATATGCTTATAGATAGGCCTGATTGTTTAGGAATGCCGTTTACATTTACATTAATACCATTCAACACTAACCAACCAATATATCAACGAGCCAACCAAACAACCAACCATTGCAACCAACCCACCGACCGACCAGAGCACTCTTTTTTTTTTTTGACCCAAAATTTGGCCGATCGATAATTCGTTTCATTTGGGGGGGGGGTGGGTAAGGTCACCCTTTTTTAGGGGAGGGGGTTCGAACCCCCACCCCCTCCCCCCCCCCACCCCCCCCCTGCCGTACGCGCCTAGTACCAACCAACCAACCGACCAACAACTATCATACCAACCAACCAACTAACCATCACATCAACCTACATACCAACCAACCAACGTACCCACCGACCAACCAGTCAACCAGCCGACACACTAACCAGCCCATATCGACCAACCAGTCAACCAGCGAACATACCAACTAACCAAACATGGTACCAACCCACCGACGAAAATCATGTGTTACATCAGACGGCAGGGGATAGAGAGAGAGAGAGAGAGAGAGAGAGAGAGAGAGATGTACTTAAGATGCCGCGTCTAAGTACATTTTACGCACCCGGTAGAGATTCAAACCTTCAACCTTTTCAGTTTTCATTGAGACTAAAGTGAATGAAGCACTGTATCTCTGGCATTCTTCATATTGACCAAGTGTTTGTAGGGCGGTGCCACATTTGTATAGAGATGTAAACTTACTAACTTGTCCGGTCAACACAGAATGACAAGAGAGATGTGCAGACAAGCGGTCATATTACGTCATGATAATTAAGCAAGGACACTCAACATTCTACAAACTACCTGTTCTATGCGTTCAGTTTTAGATCGAGGAGGAGGTGGTGCCAAATCAAATAAACTATCTGCCTCGGCCTTGTTTTTATCACTGCATTGTGTGTATAAGAAGACAGGTTGTATTTCAGCTACACTGCCTCTAAGTCATAAACTGAACTAATTTATAAATGATCAATTTGATAAAATAAAATTTCTCTGCGTTTTCCATCTCATCTCTTCTGGCTCTTTTCTATCTCCTTTATATACGCTGCGTTCCTCAACCCCCTCTTATCACTTTCTATCGTATTCCACTCTTTCGCATCTTTCACCCTTATCACATCAACCAACCAACTAACCATCACATCACATACCAACGAACCAACCGACCAACCAACCAACCAACCAACCAACCAACCAACCAACCAACCAACCAACCAACCAACCAACCAACTAACCATTACATCACATACCAACGAACCAACCGACCAACCAACCAACTAACCAACTAACCATCACATCACATACCAACGAACCAACCGACCAACCAACCAACTAACCAACTAACCATCACATCACATACCAACGAACCAACCGACCAACCAACCAACTAACCATCCATCAACCAACCAACTAACCATCACATCACATACTAACCAACCAACCCACCAACCGAGCAACCTATCAACCAACTAACCATCACATCACATACCATCACATCACATACCAACGAACCAACCCACCAACCGACCAACCAACCAACCAACTAACCACCACATCACATACCAACGAACCAACCCACCAACCAACCAACCAACCAACTAACCATCACATCAACCAACTTACAAACGAACCAACCCACCGACCAACCAGTCAACCAGCCGATGCACTAACCAACCCTTCCACCGACCAACCAGTCAACCAGCCAACATACTAACCAACCCATAGACCAACCAGTCAACCAGCGAACATACCAACCAACCAACCAACCAACCATCATACCAACCAACCGACGAACCAGTCACACAGCCAACATACTAACCAACCAACATACCAACCAACCCATCCACCGACGAACCAGTCACCCAGCCAACATACTAACCAAACAGCCAACCAACCGCCCAATCTCTAACTCAAACAACTAAACGAACCGAACAGTAAACGAAAACACAAAAACGACCCCCTAAAAAAGAGGGGAAAAAAGACGAAAAATTAACAAGCTTTTGTTGAATATTCATGCACACAGAGCGAGGATGTTATATTGGCAACACGCGTGCGGTCATTCCGACCCCGAAGTGGGGGGGGGGGGGGGGGGGCAGGCCAGGCCAGCCAACCAGCTAACCATCACATCAATCAACATACTAACAAACCAACCCACCAACAACCATCATACCAACCAACCACTTAACCACCAAATCAACCTACATACCAACCAACCAACCCACCGACCAACCAGTCAACCAGCCGACCCACTAACCATTTTTTTGGATTCCAAAATCGCAACGACTCAGCCAGCCGAAAAGTCGCTCAGTGGGGGGGGGGGGGGGGGGGGGGGGGGGGGGGGGGGGGGGGGGGGGGGGGGGTAAGCGGACACTTTTTTTTTGTTTTGGTCTCGAAATTTCAAAATTTGACATTTTTCTTTCGTTGGGGGGGGGGGGGTAAGGTCACCTTTTTTAGGTTAGCCGTGGGTATAATTTTTCTTTTTTTTTTTTCTTTTTTAAATAATTACAAAAAAAAAAAAAAAAAAAAAAAAACCAAAGGGGGGGGGGGGTTTATGTTTTTTTAGGGGGGTTTACACACATAAAAATACCAAGGGGGGGGGGTTAAACCCCCAACCCCCCCCCCCCCCCTGCGTACGCCCCTGCGTGTTCATACATTAAACAATAATAGGTTACACTCAAGACAAGGAATATAACAGGAAAACATAAGCAATTCAGAGAATTCAGGACATGTATTCTTTATTCAATTATGTCTTGGCAATGTACGTCATACTAACAGTGTACTAGTTTTCGGAAAGAAACGGACAGTCTCGCTGGTCCGCCTTTTTGAATTCCTTCGCGTTGATGCCCACCGAGTCGAGGTACCGCATGACCTCATCGAAGTCTGCTTCTGACATCTTACGATCACGGGCGAGGATCCAGTCGTGCTGGACGTTGATTAGACCTTGTAGATACTCTTTGCAGACGTGGTTGATTGCTATATTTCCCATAGTCAACAAACGGTACTATAAATTTGACAAGATTTTGGCTAGAGTAGTCTGAAAATTAAAAATAGAGACAAACATTGACGAAAGGATCGAGATAATAATAATTATAATAACGATTTATTTACCCAGGGTAGCCACTTCAGTTATGAAACTGTTCTTCCAGCGGGCCCTGCATGCATAACATAATATGTTATTACTACCCTTCTCCAATCTAATATGCTGAGCGACTAGCTAGAAGGCAGAAGGTCCCATTGTTATAAGTCTTTGGTATGACTCGGCCGGGGTTCGAACCCACGACCTCCCGTTAATGAAGCGGGCGCTCTATCCACTGAGCCATCACGTGCTTCTCTATAATATGAGTAATCTTGTAAACTTTTTGAACTTTGAAACTCGACAGTTATGATTAAAGAAAGGAGCCAGTAGCATATATTTTCATTTGGTTATCGACTAAAGTTGAAGATTTGAAACTTGGCAAATAGAAATTAAATTTATAACAGTGGCGTAGTATGAGTCCATCCACTGATGGGTGGGCAGGACCGGCCCTACTCGGAAAATGGAATGTGAATTTCGTAACAAGGCTACTGATTAGGGGAGCCTGGGAGGGCGAGGGAGTGAGGGGTCTGCTTTTCTCGTCCTTTCCCCTTCCCCTTTTCATCTCTAACTCTTTTTCTCTATCTCTGTTTCTCACTCTCTCTCTCTCTATCTCTCTGTTTCTCACTCTTTCGCCTTGCCTTTCTTTTACCACTCGATGTGTGTGGGTGTGTGTGTGTGTATGTACATATATATATATTTTTTTTTTCTTCATGTATCATGTAAGAGTTAACAGAATTATAAGGCAAGTCACTGTCTATCCGTCTATATGTCCAATGCATGCTTCTGTTCTATTTGTTTTTGTTTTTGTCTCGTTTATAAAAAACAAACAGACTCGACCACCTCGACAAAACTTTAAAAAGTAGATCAGGCGTAAATAGTCAAAGCTGACTGAACGCCATTAAAAACAACCAACAACAACAATACCGTCTTCATTGTTTCTCTCTGTTTACATACTTAGGTTGGGGGCGTCATTAGGAGTGAGCCCTACTCATCTGTGGTCCTCTCCGCCAGACAGACATTTTGACTGCACAGACAGTGTCAATATGGAATACAATTGAATGTTTAAAAACTTACGTAATAACTGTAGTAAACAGCACTGGCTGGCCTTATTTTGTCTGAGGTCAAAAGGAGCAAATATTATAGATCACTGACTTCTCAATCTCTAGCCCTGCAATTTGTGTCGCCAACATGGGTGTCGATCCCGGGGGGATGGGGGGATATATCCCCCCCCCCAATATTTTAGGTGGGGGAGATGGCCTGTACAATCATCCCCCCCCCCCAATAATTCACCATAAAAAAAAAAAAAAAATGAAGAGAAAAATTAATGATGAGAGCCCGATGAGAGTAGTTAATGGTTATTACTCGCAAGATAACCTTCAATATACACATTTTGCTTTCACTTTCATAATACATACGTTAATGAGACAACCGTATAAGAGACAAGAATAAATTGAATTCTCGCTCATACGGCTTCATCAAGAATTGATGAATTTATTCAATTTATTCAATCAACAGCATCATGGAAATGCACTGCGCCAAATGCAAAGCCGCAGCGTTAAAAAGCAACGAGCTAAATGTTAAGCGCGAATCGCAAAAGTGCAAAAAAGAAGTAGAGAGTGGGAGAGAGATAATGAGAGACAGAGAGGATACAGGCGCGTAGCCAGGTGGGGGGGGGGGCGGTGGGGGAGGTCGCCCCCCCAAAAAAAAACGCCGCAGCCCCCCCCCCCAACGAAAAAAGGGAGAGAGAGAGAAAGAAGAAACTAAGAGGACGTAGGAAGAAAACGATACAACGAATCGTCATCTTTCTCTAATAATGTAATGAAACGTCAAAGCTTCCGCGATTCGCGCGGGAGGGAGGGTGGAACTGAATTCAGACAAGGATTAAGAGTCGACAATGGTTCAACGAATCGTCTTCTTTCTTTAATAATTTAATGAATTGTCAGAGCTTCCGCGGCGCGGAGGAAGGGGAAATTGATTCAAACAAGGATTAAGAGTCGAGAACGGTACAACGAATCATCATTTTTCCCTTATAATGTAATGAAACGTCAAAGCTTCCGCGCGGGAAAAAGGGGGGAGGGGACGGAATTCAGACAAGGATTAAGAGTCGAGAACAGTACAAGGAATCGCCTTCTTTTCGTAATAATTTAATGAAATGTCAGAGCTTCCGCGCTATGCGCGGAGGAGGGGGAACTTGATTCAAACAAGGATTAAGAGTCGAGAACGGTACAACAAATCGTCATCATTCCCTTTTAATGTAATAAAACGTCAAAGCTTCCGCGCTTCGCGCGGGAAGGGGGAGGGGGGGCGGAATTCAGACAAGGATTAAGAGTCGAGAACGGTACAACGAATCGCCTTCTTTTCGTAATAATTTAATGAAACGTCAAAGCCTCCGCTTCGCGCGGGAGGGAGGGGGAAATGTCAGACAAGGATTAAGAGTCGAGAATGGTACAACGAATCGTCTTCTTTCTTTAATAATTTAATGAAATGTTTTAGCTTCCGCGCTATGCGCGGAGGAAGGGGAACTTGATTCAAACAAGGATTAAGAGTCGAGAACGGTAAAACGAATCGTCTTCTTTCTCTAATAATTTAATGAAACGTCAAAAGAAACTGAATTTAGACAAGAATTAAAAGTCGAGAACGGTACAACGAATCGTCTTCTTTCTCTAATAAATTAATGAAACATCAAAGCTTCCGCACTTTGCGCGGGACGGGGAACACCCCCTCCCTGCACCCACCCCTTAGAGAGCGCGCTTCGCACGCTTCGCGTGCTCACTACCGCCCCCTAAAATAAATTCCTTGCTACGCGCTTGAGAGGATAATAACTCAAATTGCAAGCCCATGTGGGACCCACATGGGTCCCATATTCTCTGAAATGTTATCTTTATTGAGGGTGACTTGAAAATGTTTATATCTTGTAAGGGATGGGGTGCAACCTGCCACACGCTTCTACCTCTTGGTTGCTTTGATACATTGCCGAAAATATTTTGGCACCTTTCATCCCCCCCCCAACCACGGATACAAATCGACACCGTTGGTCGCCAAGAAAGGGCAGCATCAACACTTGGTCTTCCCCGTTGGCAGGCAAAATAAACATGAGAGCTTATGAAACTTTCTAATAAATCAGTTAAGATATTTGTTATTATCTATAAAGCACCGAGTCTGTTATCACCCAAGCGTTCAACCACCGAATTAATCATGTAACCACAAACCAACTAATCATTTAGTCAATGAAGTCAACCATTTATCAACCAAAAAATAGGGCGAGAGGAGGTGGGGGGGGGGGGGGGGAGGAAGGTAACGTGTACGCTCTTGAGTTTTATCAATTCGATCAGAACCTTCAAGATACAGATAGCCGTCTTAACCAATAGAAACACACACTCTGTCTAAGGACAATTTAATACAACAAAGGGTTGTCTTGGGAACCACTTCTATATTTACGGATGGGTCTAGGGTGACGTCTTAGGGCACCAGGGGTGGAGCTCCTGGACGCTCTCGAGATTTAGCAATCCAGAACCTTCAAGATAGCCGTCTTGACCGACAGAAACTCTAATCTATCCCATGTGCGATGCCTCCATCTTGCCTATTGCTTTAATTCGTTGGAAATCAATAATTCTCTCTCTCTTTCTGTCGCCATCTTTCTGCTCTCTCTCTCTCTTTCTTTCCCATTTGTTCTTTCCTCTCATTATATAAACATCTCTCCTTTCCTCTCGCCATTTTTCTCTCTATCTCGCACTCTCTCTCTCTCTCCCATTCGTTATTTCCCGCTCTATATGTCGATATCTTTATTTTCCTCTAGCCATTATCCCCTCTTTCTCCCCCTCCCCCTCTCTCTCTATCTATCTTACTAAATCAGTCTCTTGCTCTTTTCTCACTATCTATGTATTCTTCTCTGTCATTATTTCCTGGTATAATATTTCCATTCTTCTATCTTTCACTCCCCTATTTGTCGTAATTAATCTAATCTGTATAGCCCTCAGTTCTGGTTTAAGAAATCACGCTAAAGTGACCATGATTCATCAAAGTGCTACAGTATGAAACGTGAACAGAAAATGGCATTCAGTACTAATTACTTGGTGAAATCATTTGTATTTGTTTACTAAAATGTTATGATAATCACATAATATATACCAGCGAAAATTAAAATAGGAAAACAACAATTTTTATTTTTTTTGTTTTACATTACGAGCTTACTACATTATGATATGAATTTCAGCTTAGATAGTTTTAAAAGGGGCAACGGCCGACGTCCATTGAAGAGTAATTTATAACAAGGTATACCAGTTTCCTTTTCAGAAAATGTTATTGCTAAATAGCATTGCGATGTGCAAAGTAATCAGAGTGAATCTAAAGACTTGTTTTGTTTAATTTTAATTAATTATTTGTCCTTTATGTTATTTATTGTTCGTTAACATGATGAAACAAGTAATTTCGAATATTAGTGGGTATTCTTATGTTAGCGGTATGTTAGTTCCTGGAGTCTTTGAGGGATGTGGTCTGTCAGTTCCTGGCACTTCGGATGAACGCGGTCATTCAGTGCCAGGCTCCTCAGATGGACGCGGTCATTCAGTGCCAGGTCCCTCTGATGGGCGTGGTCTGCCAGTGCCAGGCTCCTCAGTTGGACGTGGTGGTTCTCCCTCACAATTCATCTGATTCGTTCTCCTGAAATTTTGCACGTTGAGGCCCTGTTCTCTGAACTTCCTCAAAGCACCCTCGATGATTTCCTCGGATGGCATACGATCACGGGCGAGAAGCCAGTTGGACTGGATGTTGAACCAGCCAAAGAAGTATTCTGTACACGAGTGTACAAGAGCATAGCTGTCGTATTCCACATCGAGAACCCAATAATCTTGTGGTGTTTGCCCTGTAAGACGAGAGAAGTATAGATCATAGGTTATTACTGCATAATTAGACAGGAATATAGTAATTATTAGTATTAGTAACAATAATATTCATATCAATAACATCAGTAACACCATTGATACATCCAATAAACATGTAAATCATGTAAATAATAATACCACGACAAAAAGTGTATCAAACAAAATAATGAGGTATAATAAACATATAATATTTCTACACATTATCTGCATACATTAGTTTTTACACGTGGCTATATGAATCCAATTGTTATCATTAGTATAATAGTATAAGGATAATTTTAACATTATAACGAATATTACAGAGTTCAGATCGATAATCTTGATAATCATTACATCAGATATTAATCAAATACCACATATTAAACAGATTTGTTAATCTCCGATAAGACATCCTGTTCTGTTTATTGTCTTTTTCATATGAAAGATTATTTAAATAATTTAGGGTAATATCTAAATTAGTTTATTCAATCATCAAGGACGGTATACGGTATATATTATATTTATTAATATCATTATATATTATTCAAAATTGAATATGAATCATAATATGCAGTTGTAAAAACTGTTAATTTTACGTACCGGCACTTCGATATTTGTAATATTCATAATTGTCATAAGTTGTTGTGACTTGTGACATATATATATATATATATATATATATATATAGAATGCTACCAGTTGCCTGACGATCGCTCGCAACTTCAGTCGCAAGGCGTGAAACTCGGAGTTGCAACCATGTTCCATTAGTCTGCCTTATTCAATTATATATATATATATAATATATAAGGCCTAGTGATTTCCATTTTCTCTTTTTTTAAGTAATACTAGATTTTAAACTTTTGAGGAACACACTCCTTTGGAAAGTGATTTTTTTGTCAGAAATTCATATTTCACGTTGTTATGTATCTATATCTTATAAGATAAATTAGATTGTAAACATTATAAAAAAAACACTCACCTCTGTAAAGCAGGATCTGCAGCTTTGCTCCCTCCTCTGGGTTGGGTTGCAAGGCAGTCCCTTCATCACGTGTGACATCTCCGTCTAGTGATCGTCCCGAGTTGATGACACGAATGCTACCATCATCCCCTGGTAGATACTCCGCCGTCACACACGTCGAATCACTCCTGAATGACGTCGTGATTAAAGACCACACACCGAAGTAGCGATCGAGGTCGAAGTCCCTAGCGACGCTCACTGTCGGACAGCCACCGAACCCGAAGGTTTGGGCCGATGAGAAGCTGGCAAAGCCGAGAAGGAGAAGAAGACACAATACTCTCATGATTAGGCCGTAGCAGTCGTCAGGTAGAGGAACTATTTCATAAATGCTAGAAGCAGAGTTCCTTACTCTCCTTATAAATGCTGAGAGTATTTGTTCCTCATTGGCCGTACATACATTGGGTTAACCTGGTACCAGTCTGCGCTATATCCTCTTCCTCGAGATTTTGTTTGAACAATCGGGCGAGGCTGGATCAATGGTCCTCGGCAAACATACACTTTCACTCGAACAACGAATAAGAGAGGCATAAAGAGAGATGCATATTTATACTTGTGCTTACGTAATCCCTGGTTGTATGCGTGTGACCTAGGGATATCATGGACCCTACCACAAACCCCCATTGGGAAATAATACCAGAAATTGACATAACTGTAGGTAGGCATGTTAAATAACTTTGCAAAACTTTTAAAGCTCGGGGTGACATAATATTTGACTATGGTGGATCCAGGATTCATGACTGGAGAAGGAGGGGGGGGGGGGAGGAAGGGGCGTTGGATAATAGGCATAATAATAATTCAAGATTTGTATAGCGCACATATCTGCCTATAATGGCACTTAAGGCGCACAAAAAAGATTCACTATTAACATTTCAAATACAAACAATAAACAAATCAAAGTTAACAAACTAATAATAGGCATAGGCATATGTATAGGCATGTGGATGTTTCGTGTAATAGTGGCCGTTATAGTGCTTAATTCATTTAACTCCCAATCTTACTAGGTTGATGGTTCGAATCCCAGCTTGGCATGCACCAACGTCCTTTGCCATTCTCCACCCATGCAGGTGTAAGTGCGTACCTGCAGTTGCTGGGGCAAGTAATTGCTGGGCCCTCAGGAAGAATAGCTTTGATGCTGATGACTTCCCTGGGTAAAAAAAATATATTAATTAGTAGTAGTGGTATCACTATACCTGAACGCTGAATCTACCACCGTTAAATAGGCCTACATAACTGGTATCGGGATTATTAGACCTAAATATTATGAAGAAGATGCTGTCTCGTGTTAACAATTTGGCCGTAATGTTTTTACTCTCATTACAGTAATAAGTAGGCACATGAATTGTATGCGCGGTTGAAGTAGCGATGCAATGCCAATCATGTTTTGATGAGCGTATATGCTTGTGAGGTGGATCCAAGGATTCTTTCCCAATTAAACAGCAAAAAAAAAGTGAAAGCGAGGGGAGAGAAGAATTAGGAAAAGGAAAAAGAAAGGAGATAGATTGCTCTAAAACGCTCTAAAAAGATTATAATATGATACGAATCAGTAACGTGGGGACAAAATGTTAAATAGGTTTTAAATGAAATCTGTGTAAGACATGCATTCGGAAGAGAGTATATAACTACGTTTGTCAACTTCACATTCAAATACAACATTTGTCCACTCTATAAAGGGCAAGGGGTATATATATTCCCTCTCGTTCTAGTCATTCTGTCTCTCGAATTTTGACCATCTATAGTACAACTTTTTTTTTTTCAACGCCGGGCTGCAGTGACAGTATTTTAGTTATATTAACATATATTTTGGAGTTATGTGAACTTCATGGTAATAAAGTATCAGGAATACGCAAAGTTATATATGTTGAGGCATTTTAATGAGGATTTTTTTTCTTCCGAGATAGTAAAGTGCAGGTTATTATTCCCCTCTCGCCTCGCTCGCTCGCAAAATTTAGAAACGGGATAATATGGGCTATTACATTTGCACGTTGAAGGACGGCACAGTGCCTCAAAAGGAAGCCACACGTGTCGACGTGCAAATCTAAAAGTCCCTAGTTCCAGGCAGCTATGTCAATGAATATCTCTACGATGAAACCAATTAACCATACTAGCATCAAATTGTTACACCAGTTGATATCAGTTAACAACAATAGGCCTTACTGGTAAATCTAACAGTAATTGATTACAGTTTAAAACCCATGAAACCAATGTGGAACGTTTGAGACCAGTTGTTTCCAGTTGGAACATATTGAAACCCAATGGGTGTAGTCAGGCGCGCCGGAAGCAGGTTGGTATGGGGGGGGGGGGGGGGGGCAAACATTCCAGGGGGCTCACCTTCCAGGAGCAGTGACGTAATGAGCAAAAACGTTTGGAAGAGGGGGGGGGGGGCAGAAGAAGAATCTGCATCACCACCACTCTTACACGTTACATGCAGGCCACGCGGGGTGTTTTTTCAAAGTGGAGTATTAACGATCGGGTAGAGCGTAAATTGGCTTGGGGTCCAGGGCCTGAGCTACGGCAGGGGGTCAAGGGGCTGAGCCCCCGGAAGCTCAGGGTTTTTACGCATTAAATTACGGTAAGATGAGCATCCAGGGGCCGCCTAAGGGCCCTTGGTGGGGTCCAGGGGGCAGAGCTCCGGGAAGCTCAGGGATTTTAGGTATTTAATTACGGTCAGATGAGCATCCAGGGGCCGCCTTAAGTTAGGGCCCTTGTTGCGGTCTAGGGGGCGGAGCCCCCGGAAGCTCGGGGATTTCGGGTATTTAATTACGGTCAGATGAGCATCCAGGGGACCGTCTTAGGGCCATTGGTGAGGTTCGGGGGCATAGCCCCCGAAAGCTCTCGGGTTTTAGGCATTTAATTATGGTCAGATGAGCATGTTTTAATACTAATTTTTTCTTCAAAAAGTGAGGGGGGCTCGAGCCCCGAGCCCAGCCAGTTCTGCAGACCCTGACATAAAGGCTTCTAAATAAGCATATTTTTCGCCCGACTTCAAATTTGGGAATTTCTAATTTTCCAACAAACGCATGAAAAGATATGACTTAAAAAAAATGAGAAAAAATACCGGAAAATCATGTAATTTCTTGGTATTTGTTTCATCAGTACGCCAGCGTTCAGGGGCTCATGTCTTCTCATTCCTATAACAAAAGACGGACACGCTTTCCCATTCCCACTGCGTATATCGCAATAATAAAAACCTCTATTGATAACTTTAGGTGGCATGCGCAATGTTTAGGAAATTAAATTCCTGTTAACTTTCCTTTTCTTTGAATGGAATTTTATATGTGATTTAATTCAGGTTTTTATTATTGTTATGTTCTTTTGGGTCAAAAATACATACCATCTTTACTCCTTTACTGCTTTTTTTTTGGGGGGAGGGGGGGGGTCGTTTAGGGGGGGGGGGCAAAAATGCGTTCCCCCCCCCCCCACACTTCCGGCGCCTATGCTATGGGTGTAGTTACCAGATGATTCGATCCATTTGAAAATATTGGTACGTAATGGTGACACCGGCAGTGGCGAAATGAGCAAAAACGTGTTTTTTTTGTTTGTTTTGTATGTTTGTTTGTTTGTTGTTGTTGTTTGTTTGTTTGTTTGTTTGTTTGTTTTTTTTTTGGGGGGGAAATCAACATCACCCCATTCTTACATGCAGGCCCCGCTGAACGTTTCTCTAAGCAGGTGGGGGTGGGGCGGTATTTACGATCAGGTAGAGCGTAGCGTAAATTAGCGTGGGGTATAGGGGATCAAGGAGTGGAGCCCCCAGAAGTTCAGGGGGTAAAGGCATTTACTTTACCTTATTTGTGACACTGGCAGTAACCTGCCTTTCTCATAAAAATATAAAAATCCTCTGTGTGCCCATGCCTTGAGCCATAATGCATGGCCATCCAGAGGATTTGTTTATGTTGGGGACCGGGGTAAAATGCAATAAATTATTGACAATTTATTGCATTTTCTGTTTTTTATTTTGGCCTCGAAACTGTGAGGCCCCAGGATCAAAACCGTGTCGATGTGCTATATTAGTGCCCTTTTTTGGGGCATTAATCCTCATTACTGTCATTTATGACTGAAGGGCGTAGGTCCCCTATTTGATAAGCATAGTAGCATACACATGCTTAAGCAGTCACGCAAAACACACATTGTCAAATTATTATTCAATAAAATCTGAGAATGTATACTATTATCTAGATCTATTATTTTTAAATTATTTTTAAAATAATTCCATAAATTGGGGTAAAACAAAAATATTCCAGCTATATGAGCGACAGTGTATATACCCCTATGATGATTTCAATATTTGTTTCACTTCATACACCATACAAGATATTGCTTAAGCATTATGCTTTGCAGTTGGGTTTGATTGTCGAAAAAATTGTCTGCGAGCGGGCGAAGCGAGCGAGGAAAAATTTTAAGATGAGTGAGGTCGTAGTGCGAAAAATTACATCTTATAAAGAGGAAAAAACCCAATCCTAATGGGGTTATAAAAAATATTCTCATAACGGAAGACTGAAAAGACCTTTGGGGGAGATTGCTCTTAGGGCGCGTTTAATGATAAGAGGAAAAGGGAAAAGGAAAGAAAAAGAGCATGGGCCAAAGTACAAAGAGTAATTATCAGAGGTGTAAATGGGGCACTTCTTACACCCTCAAAAAGAGGCGATCACCGGGGATGGAAAAAGTCAGTCATAAGAATAGGAAATGGGCATTTGTCGACGGAAAAGGGGCCTGCCTCAGATTTTGATAGGGGCATTTATAAGATATTATTATATTATATATTGTTAAAAGGGAAATTATCAGAGGTGAAAAGAGGCACTTATCGCACCTGAAGTGGGGCAATGACCAGATATGAAAAGGGGCACTTGTAATAGAGGAAAATGTACATTAGTTAAAAGAAAATGGGCACCGATCAGATTTTAAAGGGGCATCTAACGGAGGTGAAGGGGGCACTTATCTGAAGTGAAAAGGAGTAACTTCTCGTATCTGCATGAAAAGGGTCATTTACCAGATAAAGGGCACTTATATAAGAAGGGGAAGGCGCTCATTTTTTAATGGGGCACTTATCATTAGAAAAAGGGGCACTTATTAGAAAGGAAAGAGGGCACATGTAAAAATATACATGCAAGGTGCGCTTATCCGAGTTAAAAGAGGAAGGGGCACTTCTTACAAAGAAAAAGGGGCACTTGCCAAAGTAAAAGAGGCACGTACCTCTCAGATTTAAATAGGAAAATTATCAGAGGTGAAGGGGGCACTTATCAAAAGAGAAAAGAGGCACAGTCTCGTACCTAACTAGGGGCACTTACGGAGATTAAAAAGGGCACAGTGAGAATATGGAAATTGGACACTTATTGCAAAGGAAAATGGGAACTTTTCGAACGAAAAGGGGCACGTGTCCAAATAAAAGGGGCACCTATCAGAGTTTTACAAATTAATAGGGGCACTTGTCAAAGTAAACGAGGCACTATTCCATGCAATGTAAAAAGTTAAGGGGCACTTTTCCTATGCAAAAAGGGGCACTTGTCGGGTGCTTGAAAAAGTGTGGGAGGGGCACTGTGCTCCCCTCCCCCCCCCCTTCCCGGGAGGGCCGCCTCTGATCATTATTATCTAAATCCCAGGGGTGCGACGCTCTGGAGCTTTTGTCGCTTAATTTTGCATGGTACGAATAATACAGCTCCTAGAAATTATTGCATCCATTCGCTTCGATCCGATCCGCTACGTGTACGTACACATGCTAGCACGCACGTGTTAACACGGCAAGCGCACATGTGTCATATCGGCTGTTTTGTATATTAACTTCAGATGGTAAGCCGAATTATGCTGGAAGTTTAACATTACATTTTGACGAAACACAGAATATTTTACACTCTGAAGGTAAACGTCACTTCATCAGTTTTTAAAAGTGGTATATGTATATATATTAGTCCAATATTATGCAGAATAACGAGACATTTTACCGAAATATTCTTATGTACCGTAGACGCGTCTAGTCCGACGTGTTGTTTTGTGTGTGAGTGGGGTTAAAAGGAATCTGATTTAGTCGAACACATGTTATTGTTTAGACCGAAAGCTTCAGTCTCTAAGTCTAATATCGACGGTTGTTCCACTGAGATTGCATCTGGCTCCTCTAACCGCCTCTATACAGAGGCGGTTAGAGAAGAAATGAAATGGAGAAAAAGAAATGCATAATTTTTTGACTGATGGCTTTTTAGTTTGAGGTGCAGAGCTAGTAATCTAACTGTTAGATCTATCCTAGCGTAGAGACGGTACTGAGTAACGACGTCGACATCGAAGCCCTAAACAAAGGTTTCCCGATGTCAGATGTGATCCAAATTCAGGTGGAAAATGCGTCTATAATTATATATAAATTGATTATAGAATCTAGATCTAGAGTAAAGGACCCGGTTTTCGGCCACTTAAGACAAAATCCTATTTTTTGGACTCTTTACTTCCTATTTCTTGTTCAAATCATGAAGTAAATATTATTATTATTTAAACAAAAAAAGAATCCCAGAAAAAAATCACGAATTGCCATGACAATATTCATTTCAATTTGTACTGTTTTGGAGCCGGTTATCGGCATAGCGAACCAGTTTTCGGACGCATGTACAAAGTCAATAGGAAGCGCTCGCGCGCGCCGTGCGTTTCCGTGCTGATGTATAGTAAGGCTGTGCACAACAGTGTAATGAGGTACCCGAGTACACTCCCAGGCTTACAGGCGAATACTCGAGTATTCGGACGCCATGTTTTTTTTATAATTTTTTATAAATTTTTTTGAATTTTTTTGATTTTTTTGATTTTTTGACTTTTTTTGCCACTAGAGTCTACCATACCATTCGGCAGTTTCTCAGATCCCTCGCCCAAAACGCATGCAATTTTACTTTAAGTTGCAGTTGAAGGCGCCGATTTAATAAGAATAATAACAGTAAACAATGCTGTTTTAAAAACCAAAGATGGCAGAATAATCCATTTTCCTCCAAGTCCAAACAGAAATCTGGACATTTGGTCCCAGTTCTGAAAGGTGAGTTTGACAGTGCTTGAGTTGGGAAACATTTTTACCGACGGTACCATGCCAGCGGCTGCCGCTCTCCCTGGCACGGGTAAGCGTGGGCCAGGCAAAAAATTAAGTTTTTCATTTCGGGGGCTCCATTTCAAATTTTGGGGAAATTTTCGGGGGCTACTTTTTCAACTTTCGGGGGCTCTTTTATCCATTTCGGGGGCTCTTTTTTCTGGGGCTAATTTTTCATTAATTCATAAAAGGATAGGCCTACAGTTTGTTGAGATTTGTTTAGTAGGCTAAGGTTTCGGGCTTCCTGCTTCACAATTGCCTATTAAAAAAGAAACCCCTTTTTCTAGTTCAATAACTAAGTTTTCATGTATTGATTTGATGCAAGAACTGTAACATAATAGACCCTAGATTGTGACTATTTCTGGCCATGAATTTCGATAATCATTTTTCAAAGTAAAATTTTCACAAGAAAATCAGACAGTCGTTTAAAAACGTAGAAATTAGTAATACTTTTACTAATTCTAAGCTCAGGTTTCGTAAATCTATTCAAACTATATTGAAATCGCGGCAATAATGATGCAAACCAACAGATAACAATTTCAAAGTGTCAAATCTCTTCGACTCGAGCTCAGCCCAACTCACACACACACTGCAGCATAACTTCAACACCGGCGCCGCAGGCGTCGGACGCCTGCTCTGCCGGACGCCTGCGCTGCCGGTGTTGGAGCTTTAGCTCAGCTTCACTCACACACACTGCACAGCGGCAATGCACTGTATTGTATGCGTGTCAGTCACAGTGATTTTGTCTGATTTTCTTTACTTTGAAGAAATGATTATCAAAATTACGTAAACGTGGCGAGAATATCACAAAATAGGCTATAATTTCATACCTCTATTTATGGAAACTTTATAAAATTGCGGCAATCGTGAATTCGTGATGGAAATTGATTGCAGTTTCGCGATCATTTAGTGGTTCATGGTCTAGATTCAGCTTCTACCAAAACAAAATCGACCGCCAAAAACTCGACCCCTACGCTCCGTCTCGATCTCGCAACTGCGAAAATGTACGTGTTTTGGCGTACTTGCGTGCGAAATGGTAAGCCAGGTAAGGTATGGAATATGGTTTGAGTTTTTTTATGACCGATTTTTGTGTAAACAATTTTACACGGAGATTCAGCGCGCGGACCAAGAAATGCACGCAATGAATACGAAGCTAGAAGAGAGCGCGCGACCGCTCGTAATCGTTACAGGGGCGATTTGAGATCATTTCACTTTTTGATGTCGCCCCCGAAATCGGATTTTGAGCCTATTTCGGGGGCTGTTTATGGTCTTTCCGGGGCGAATCCGCCCTCCGCCCCCGTGTATTTTTTTGGCTGGCGTGGGCCTGGACATTTTTTTTTTAAATTTTAATTTAAATTTTTTTTTTTTTTTTTTTGCGGCCGAATATTCGGGTACGAAAAATCGTACCCGAGTAGTTGTCAACCGTGCGGGTACTCGAGCATTCGACTACCCGTCGCAGCCTTAATGTATAGCACAAGCGGGCGGAGCAGGTATCCCACGCCGGAGCTCCCGGGTGCTCGCCTGGCCGAAGACAGGCACAGCGGTGATCGGAAGTTGGGATCTGAATTAGACGGACATATCGTGTGTGCGTGGCGGGGTCCGGCTGCATTGATTTAATACATGCGATGAGATACTTTTGAGCTTGCGGACCAACACAAAATCGGGCTCTAAATCTGAAAAATACTTGAAATAAAGCTCATTTTATGGTACCCATATTTCTTACATACACGCGTAAGAAACTCGATTTTTCAGATTTGGGTAGCGGGACCGCCGATTACATTGCTAAAATGTGATATTTTAGGATATATTTTCCATTGCAAATGTGGTTCTTCAGTGACACTGGCATGGTATGGTATGTGTGGGATATGTGATATGCTATCAGGGCTGTCGTTTAAAGCCGGTAACCGGTAAAACTTGCCGCCTATTCACTCGTTTCTTACCGGCTATAATTCCTATAATAAACCTTGCAAAAATCACAGAAAGTAGATCTAAATCAATGCTAATCCAAAATTTCCTTAATTTCGTCCAAGATATAATTAGTGCCGCACATACACGGCCGCAGTCGACGAAATCCCTTACGATCACGAACGCGACGTCGTCCGTACTTACCTAGACCTATCTATCTAACGTTACATCGCAGTTCTCCCCCCACAGCGCGGCGGCCAAGCCCGCCCGACCCTACCCCATTGCGATCCCGATGTGCACGCGAGAAGACGATGCATGCACTGCACAAAATATATACACACTGATCATAACAAAACTGAAGCTAGCTCGCTGTAACCAAACTATCCGTTGCCGATTTGATATTTGAAGATCACGGAAACCGGGGCCTATACACGTGCGTGCAATGTCTAGAGACAACGTACTTTAGATTCTGAGATGCGCAAATCGGCAACAGAGTTTTGAACTCGGCTGAGTTTAGGCCGGCCACGGCCGTCCCCGGCGGATCCCCGCAGCTAGCTCGCATGATATATGCAGGCTCGCGCTCCGCGAATATTCAAAACTAACTTCCGATCGCAATCGGAAGCCAATCAGTTAATTCATTTATTTTATTTTCATTTATTTCCTTAAAAAAAGTTGAATAAACAAATATACAGTGTCTTCACTTTGTCAGGAAAAACAGTGATATAACATTATAAAATGAACAGGAACTGAAGTAAATTCTTAAATGTATTCAATAATTTCATGTCAAAAAAAAATAATTAAATGAGAATTCATATGGGGAGCCAAATAAAAGTCGCAAGTAAAAAGAAAATCAAAATCTAGCCTCTGCTGCCCATTATTTAAATACTGTACATGTATTCAACAAATCAGGATGTAGAAAGATTGAGTATGGTGCATCATCTCAGTTTAATTAAAAATTACAAAGTAATGGTACAAAGTGATAAATAATTATCAACTTAATAACTTTTCTTATGAGTTATGATTGTTCATGTAATATTAAACATGAACAATATGTTTGTTTATTACAATATATGTGTAATACAAGGTAGGAAAGATAACTACAAATTTTCTTCTTAGGTATGCACCAAATTGCACGATTTCAAGTGGAAAATCCCAAAAGGTCCCTCCCCCCCTCGGTCGCTTCGCTCCCTCGGGCTTGGTCGCTTCGCTCCCTCGCAGTGATGGTACCTCCTATAAAATTCGAATTACCTCCTTCAAAAATAATTAACAAGACCCCTGTGCTATTATGCGATGTATTTTAAAGGGATTTTACTATGCATCCAATGGATTGGCCGAAAACTGGAGCTGTCCGATTACCGGCTCCTTTACTCTAGATCTAATTAAATTAGGCAGTTCAGGTGATTTTTTTTTTGTAGGAGATAGGGGGTGATTTCTATATCATTTTAAAGATCACATTTTTATTTACACAATGCACTTTAAATTGTTCAATTTGGACCAACGGTTCCAGAGATACGGATTTTTAAAATAATTTTCAGAACCATATTGATGAGGACAAAAGATCAAAAGGTCAAACCTATTATAATTGTATTGAAGTCAATTAAACCTGTGTTTAAGCAGTGGCACCATTGTTTTCAGAAGTTTGTGATCTGTTAAGCCTCATAATAGTCATATCTCTTCAATGCGATGACCAAACTCGCTGAAATTTGGCAAATATATTCAGTGATGTTTGGCAAATATGAAATTTAATATCTTTAAACAGCACCGTAATAAAATATGCAAATTTCCATGTTTTTGTCATATTGTTATAAAAGGTAAATAAAAACCCTTTGAATCTAAACTTTTACCAAATGATCTTGTCTATTTATTTCTTTCTTTCTTTCTCTCTCTCTCTCCCTCACACACACACACACACGCACCCATTCTCCCTCTCTCTCTCTCTCTCTCTCTCTCTTTCTTTTTTTCTCTTTCTTTTTTTCTCTCTTTCTCTCTCTCTCTATTTCTTTCTTTCTTTCTCGATCTTTCTCTCTCGGTCTTTCTCTCCTAGTCTCTCTCTCTCTCTCTCTCTCACGCACACACACGCACACACACACACACACACACACACAAAAGGATGAGGTGACAAATCGTCTATGTAGTCTATACTTGCAGCAATCTTAGAGTAAATGAACAGTTTTTTCGAAAAAATATCGTTACTTTACCCCAAAATATAACCAATTCACGGTAGATTATTACAATATTTATTCCAAATATTAAAATAAATATCACAATTATCAATAAAATACAACATACAATAAACAAGAATTGAAAAAACAAGTCAATCAAGTCACAAACGGGTCTGAATTCTAAGACTACGAAATGGTCTCGACGTCACTCACACAGCTGTTTCATTCACGTACACACCATGCATGTACACGCATCACGCGTCGCATCGTCAAAATCAGTTCGTGCAATTTTCAAAAACTGCAATCATATTATCATATCTACCATAAGATCTACTCATCATCATTATATGAAACTTTCAGGAAAGAAGGTAAGATGTCTAATTTTGTTAATTACGGAGTTGTAAGTTAGTTGAAAAACTCCTTCCATCTGAATTTCATCACATTGTCGGCAGATTTGAGCAAAACCATCTACTACGATGGTTATTCAACGTACAACTCGCTTCCGATGTGCATCGATAATTGCCAAAGAGAAATGACGTCAATTTTTTTTGTTTTAACCAATCAGAAGGCGGGGAAATACGAAATAAACTGAGTGTTTTTTTTCGGCAGAACCACGAAAGCTCACGAAAGTGTGGCCGAAAGCGCGCTCACCCTTATGTATGTGGATTCGTATAGGGAGCTGAAATGCGCACCTGCGTACGTGAATAAGAAGTTGTCCCCATCGCGAAGGTTTAAACTGAACTGCCTAATTAAATTAGTAAAAATTGGGCCGAAATTCCTTTGCTAAGAATGGATATGAAACTGCTAAAAAAAAATGGATACAAAAGTACACTAGCGCCACAAAATTGAGGGTTCTGATGGAACTCTTGCAGAAACATTTTTTTTCTGTTTTAAAGTTTAAACATATTTTATTTTATTCCTGGTGGCTGATTAGTCTACTTCTTGGCACTCCAGCAAAGCATAGAGAGTGCTGGACCGAATTTTCTGTCTCTTTCCTTCGTTAAGCCTCTCATTTGGGTAGGGTCGGCTCTCTCTTTAGAGACGGAAGCCAACTATACGCATTCCCTTGCTAACACCATGGCCATTTATGGCCATATTTTAATGCCCCGAAAATCCCCCCAAATGTCATTTTGCCTCGGTCAAAATCGAAATCCATGTTGAAAATCTTTTTTTTTTTTTAAATCTTTTTATCTTTTTATTTTGACCCATAATTTCCTAAAAAGGGACAATTAAACAGATTATTTCAGTCAAGTTGGTAAGTGGAACTGATTTATTATAGCCTAGGCCTAATTTACAATATAACATGCACGAGGTAAAATGACATTTGGGGAGATTTTCGGGGCATTAAAATATGGCCATAAATGGCCATGGTGTAATAGCAAGGGAATGCGTATAGTCGGCTTCCGTTTCTAAAGAGAGAGCCGACCCTACCCCAATAAGAGGCTAACGAACAAAAGAGACGGAAAATTTGGTCTAAGAGAGTCCATGCTAATGCGTATTGACCTCTATTAGGGTGTCTGATCGCGCAACCGATGTTGTGTGCTAAAATTCTTCCCATAGAGATTGCACGCATCCCTATGCAGTCTACGTGCACTGCGCGACCATGCAAAAAAGGTCAATTTTTTTTTTCAATTTGAGATTCAAACCTTTATCTGTTGTGATCCTGAAGGTGATACTCAATAAATGATGTGTCGTATGAAAGAGCAAGTGAATTTCAATATTTCCAAAGGCCGTCATCTCGAAATTCTAAAAATATCTTGGTCAAAACAGCAATTTAAACATTGTGTCTTGGCTAACTTTGAGGTTTGCCTGCCACTTTTGAAATATGACGCCCTGATCGATAAGTAGAGTAAAGGAGGGAGTTTTCAGCCACTTAAGACAAAACCCTATTTTTTGGACTCTTTACTTCCTATTTACAATCATTTCTTGTTCAAATCAAGAAGCAAATATTATTATTATTTAAACAAAAAAAGAATCCCAGAAAAAAATCACTAATTGCCATGACAATATTCATTTCAATTTTCACTGTTTTGGAGCCAGTTATCGACCTAGCGATTCAGTTTACGACCGCATGTACAAAGTCAATAGGAAGCGCACGCGCGGGTCGTGCGTTTCCGCGCTGATCTATAGCACAAGCGGGCGGAGCAGGTATCCCACGCCGGAGCTCCCGGGTGCTCGCCTGGTCGAAGACTAGCACTGCAGTGATCGGAAGTTGGAATCTGAATTAGACGGACATATCATGTGTGCGTTGCGGGGTCTGGCTGCATTGATTTAATACATGCGATGAGATACTTTTGAGCTTGCGACTTGCACAAAATCGGGCTCTAAATCTGAAAAATACTTGAAATAAAGCTCATTTTATAGTACCCATATTTCTTACATACACGCGTAAGAAAATCGATTTTTCAGATTTTTGTAGCGGGACCGCCGATTACATCGCTAAAATGTGATATTTTAGGATATATTTTCCATTGCAAATGTGGTTCTTCAGTGACTCTGGCATGATATGGTATGTGTGGGATATGTGATATGCTATTATGCGATGTATTTTAAAGGGATTTTACCATGCATTCAACGGATCGGCCAAAAACAGGAGCTAGTCGTTTACCCCCTCCTTTACTCTAGTCCCAGTCCTAAGGAACAATTCTATGCACACATATTTTTTTTGCTAGCCCTCAGGGATCACAACTGATTGCAGTTTAAAAATACTCTTCCCGCTATTTGGTGGATCAACTAATTAGGGGGCGTGCGCTCCGCTCAGGCAAACCATGGTTACATCGCGTAACATCTCCGCGTACGAACGAAACCCGAAATTCAATTACACATTATCGTGAATGAAAGTATGGCTAGCCATTCGCGCAATAAACCCGGAAGTAAATACACGTTATAGTCACTTCCTGTTTTTTTTGCGCGAACGGCTACCCATACTAGTCAATGGCAGGCATCGCAGAGACAACGTGGCTCAAGCTGCAAGTCGCGCATTGGCTTAGCAGCATGCGTACGATATGCATACGCTTGCATATCGCGCGATACAGCTGTTTGGCTAAATTTAGCAAAACAACATCACTCTGCGTGGACGTCTTTTTCGTCGATTTTGACCAAAATGATATGAATATACCAGCGTTTTGGAGGGGCTGTATCTTTTGATAGAAACATCGGTGAAGCTTCAAATTTGAAATGTATTATTCTGATTACAGTTTTTATTCAAATATCAAACAAAAATGGTGAAAAACGATCCCAAATTGAAAATTTAAAAATCGTTCAGACACCCTACCTCTATTATAAAAGAGCTCCAATATTTTAAATGTACTACCGGTATGTCCTATATGCAGGCCAAACAAATGAAAAGGTTAAATTTCAACAGCATTTGAAAGATAATACTAATTTAGAATTTCCCTAAAACAAAGGGGGCTTGAATTTTGAAAAATGTCTTTAAGTGTGGGAAAATAACGACTATTAGTTGTCGAATCGACTTAAGACCTATAGAGACAGTAAGTAATAGTCTGATTTTCAGACCCTTTTACCGAATGGTCGTACGTTTTGTGCTGCACATTGATTCACTCAGTTTAATTTTGGCTTTTACAAGGTTATGGGTTATTGAAGTAGACAAATGCTCATGTACCTGTTACAGATCATTTTATGTATGTTATATTTATTACCAAAGGAAAAGAATCATGTCGGTCAGTCACTCGATAATGTCTGACAGTGAAATCTAGAAGGTAAACACTCAGGTTTCCTTGCATAATTTGAATACTAGTTTAAATTTCACAGATAGGACATACATGACATAATTCCTGCAAAGTTCTACAAAAGTTGATGTTGGCTGCAAAAGGGACATAGTATTCTTATCAAGGAGTAAACGCCTTTGTGACCCCAAACAGACGACATGCTAAACATTTTTGTTACATTGTTGAACATTGTGTATCACATTCCATCATAAGTGATGTTACCTCTTAGCTCTGCCTTTACTTATTACCTCTTAGCTCTGCCTTTACTTATTACCCCCGTAATAATAAATCATGACCTGTGCCTTTTCTCTTTTTTATTTGTATGTAGGCCTACCGTATGTATGTTTATGTTGTTTTTGTGTCCATACAATTATACTCTATTACTTACTTTGTTAATAATCATGACTGCTAATGAAGTGATATTGAAACAATAATGAATAATGGATGTTGATGTAGACCTTTACAATTATGTGCTATTTCTTTTTAATAAATCTCATTTCAGGCTTAACATCAAGATACATTGAATAAATCGGCAGGAAGATGGATTTGTCACCTGAACAGAAGAAGAAAATAAAGAAGACAAATCTCAGCAAATCAACTGCAGCCCAAAAACTCCCCAAAGAAGCCATCTTGAATCGGATGTCAAGCGGCAAGAAACGCCCAAAGAGTGAAGCTAAAATCAAGAAAGATAAAATGAAGACTCCGTCCAAGGATGACTTGGTTGCTAAGAAGTTGTTCTTCCAAGATGGTTGCAATGATGATGAAGGTGACAAAGATCTCCAAAGTCCTGTGAAATCTAAGACTGTGAGTAAAATGGGAGGTGAAAGTGTTTCAAAAATGAGCAACTCAACCAAGAAATTGCGGAGTTCAACCTCAAAATGGCAGGTTTCCAAAGGAACACCGAGTGTTAAGAAAGAGAAAGCTGGCGAAGATCAGGAAGAGAAAATCTTGAGGAAATCGGGGAGGAAGAAGAAGAATACGACAACTGATGAAGAAGTTGAAGTAGAAGATGTAGAGATTGATTTTCCAATATTAAAGAGAAAATCCTTGGGATTAGAGGAATTTAAGGCCGCACTTTCTAGTCAGGAATCTCCCCAGAAGGAACAGAAAGTCGCCAAGGTAATCATCGAAAATGGACAGAGTACAAAGAAGCAGAAGAAAAAGAAAAAGCTTACAGATGAGACGGTGTCGGGGGATGAACCCAGCAAAGAAAATGTTGAAAAGAGTGAAGGGGATGACAAAGGAAAGAAAAAGAAGAGCAAGAAGAGGGGAAAGAAAAGGAAACGTTCTAATAGTGAGTCAGGAGAACCACAGGCAAAGAAAGAAAAACCAGGTGAGGAGATTCTTTAATTTGATGCATATTTAGAAAGAGAAATTATATCTACATGTATGATGTATGAACAATTGCAATTTTTTTAGACCATAAGCATTGTTTAATCATACATGTATTGGTCAAAACATATTCTTTCACATGATTGGTAATAAGAGCTTCCATTCTATTTTTTGAGGGGGGGGGGGCATTTCCAAAACTGGTATACACCTTTAATGCACAAGGATGCAGTATTACATCAAAGATCCAGTGTTCTAACAAGCTTACAGTCCTATGAAATGATTGCTTGTCTGAAAGATGTAGTAGGTACATGTATAGAGCTTTAAAAAGACAGATCAAACAGCCCAGTTTTACTGTATTAATGGGTCAGAGTTTAATAGGAAGTGAACTGAAGTTAATACTAGGCCTGAGTCGAAACGGGTCCCCGCCCGGGCCCCGAAAAAAAAAAAATTTCACACTGATATTTTGAAATATAGAGCTAAAAATATGCAATTCACAAACTTATATTTCCAATATAATCAAATAAATATGCTTTAGAAATAAATGGATATTGTTTCAGTTGACGGTAGATGTTTTTATCGCTCTAAAATTGAGGCTGCAAGAAAGGAATCACGCTTCATGGTACCGGATCGAGTGCGTTCAGAAACGGAAGTGGAAATAGATCTATGACCCACTGAAGACAGAGCGAGAAAGTGCGACACAGAAGACTAAAATGTTGATCAGACTATTGCAATTAAATCGTAATACTAAAGGCATTAAATTAATTGTCAAATTATATCCACAATATAATGGTTTACCCTTGATAGTTTGATGAAGGAAAGTAAATTAAA